>CAUYQV010191464.1:0-17360 GCA_963574575.1 Galagoides demidoff | reverse complement strand
GCCCCCTTATGTACACAAGAGACTTTCTCATGAATATATCCTAGTGAGTCATCAGATACATCTTCAAATTTACTAAAATATCAGTAAATTACTTTCTAATGATTTTGGGGTTTTGGCTTTTGGTTTGTTCTTTTTTGTTTTTTTTTTTTTTTTTTTTTAGACGGAGCCTCAAGCATTCTCCCTGGGTAAAGTGCCATGGCATCACAGCTCATAGCAACCTCCAACTCCTGGGCTCAAGCAAGTCTCCTGCCTCAGCCTCCCAAGTAGCTGGGACTACAGGCGCCCGCCACAACACCCGGCCATTTTTTGGTTGCAGCTATCATTGTTGTTTGGCGGGCCTGGGCTGGGTATTCGAACCCGCCACCTTAGGTGTACGTGGCTGGAGCCTTAGCCGCTTGAGCCACAGGCACCGAGCCATTTTGGTTTGTTCTTAAAGACAGAGTCTCACTTTATTGCCCTTGGTAGAGTGCTGTGGCATCAAAGCTCACAGCAACCTCCAGCTCTTGGGCTTAGGCAATTCTCTTGCCTCAGCCTCCTGAGTAGCTGGGAGTACAGGCACCCGCCACAATGCCCAGCTGTTTTTTGTCGCAGTTTGGCCAGGGCAGGGTTCGAACCTGCCACCCTGGGTATATGGGACTGGTGCCTACTCACTGAACCATAGGCACTGCTCTGCTTTCCAAGGATTTTGGACCAATCTACCCTTCTACCATCAGGATACAACAATTCTCATTTCTTCACATTTGGCCTTACCCAGTGTCATCATACTAATTTTTGAATTTTTTTTAAACCAATATGATGTATCTAAAATGGTATCTGGTTAATACTTTAATGTTTATTTCCCTGATTTTCACAGAGGCTGATCCTGTTTACCTGTGTTCAGTAGCCCTTCCGGTTTCCTCTTGTCAGTTGGCTGTGCAGATCTATTTTCCTGTTGGGTTGTCTTTTTTGTTTGTTTAGTTGACTTGCTTCTGAAAGTCTTCACATAATCTTAGTATTAGATGTTATATGTCTATGTATATTATATAAAGATAGTATATAAACTGTGGCATATATAATACATTAAAATATTATATATTTGTATATTTAGTTGCTTACTGCACTACAAAGATCTTTTTTCAGTAATTTTTAAATAGTTTTATCAAGACAGAGTTCACATATCATACAATTTGCTTATTGAAATTGGTGGCTCAGTGGCTCACACCTGTAATTTTATCACTCTGGGAGACCAAGTGGGAGGATCACTTGAGGTCAGGAGTTCAATAGAAGAAATTAGCCGGGCGTTGTGGTTGGCACCTGTCGTCCCAGCTACTCAGGAAGCTGAGGCAAGAGGATCCCTGGAGCCCAGAAGTCTGAGGTTGCTGTGAGCTATGATGACGCCAGGGCACTCTACCCAGGCCAACAGAGTGAGACTCTGTTTCAACAAGGAAAAAAAGGTGAAGGGAAGGGAAGGAGGGGAGGGGAGAGGAGGGAAGTGAGGAGGGAAAGAGTATATTCAATGGCACAATTTTAGAATATTTTCACAACCTCAAAAAGGAGGCTAAAACCCCATACTTTTTGGCTATTGCTCTCCTATTCCCCCATTTTCCCAGCTCTGGGCAACCTAATCCACCACCTGTCTCTATAAACATTCCTATTCTGGACATTTCATATAAATAGATTCGTATATTATTATGTGGTCTTTTGTGACCGGCTTCCTTCATTTAGCATAATATCTTTTAAAGTTTATCCATTTTGTAGTATGTATCAGAACTCCATTTCTTTTTATAACCAAATGATGTTCCATTGTAGAAATATACTACATTTTGTTTATCCATTCATCAGTTATGTGGTGTTTACCGAAAATCATAACTATAATCAAAACCTGTTTTTAATAGCACCTGATTTCTGCTCATCTGATCTAACTGCTTACCCCCTAATCTCCTCTCACACATCATAAGAAGGGGTTTCTTTGACTAAAATGATCAAAAGATCTATGGCTGGCTTTGAACTGTCCTTTCCTGGTAAGATTCCTCTGTTCCAGACCCCATAATTAAAGAGGTAGGTCTGGAGACCCTTATTATCCTGAGTGTGGGCCATGATCAAGACCATCGGTGTCACCTGAACAAAGCTCATTAGAAATGTGGACTCCAGTCTCCCAGACCTGCCTGAATTAGATTGAACTTGCAGGTGGTCTCCAGGTGATTCTTGTGTGTATTCAAGTTTGAAAAGCTCTGCTCTAGCCTGGTCCATTTTGAAGTCACCGGGAGGCTTTGTTTACAATAACCTGCCCACTTTTCAGAGATTCTGATTTCACTAATCTAGAGTGGGTCCCAGACTCTGCTTTTACAAAGCTCCCCCAGGGTTCCACTGAATGAACATCCAGGCCCGAGGACCCCTCTTTCAGATAGCTTTAGGAGCAACTTTTTTTCAGCAAACCACTTTAATTTAGGAATGTTTAGTCTACATGTTTTAAGCTCCTGGATTTGCAATCCTGTTTAGCAAAACTGACTAAACGGCTCTCTGGGAAGGATCAGCATGTCCCTTTTCTAAGGAATTGGAGTGTGACGGCCAGTTACACCTTCTGAGTGGGTGTTCAGAGCTCTGTTGACAAAGATGGTCTGTGTTTCTAAGAAAACACAGCTGAAGCTCTGTGAAGGGAAGGTTGCCAAGGATATGCTAGTTTTTCTCCGTTCAGTTTCAGTATACAGTTTACAGCTACTATTTTAAGTAGCATTTACCCCAAAACGACTTCTTCCTTGCTCCTGCCAACAGATTAAATACAATAAGAACAGACATCTTGGGTAGACACCAGGATTTGTGTCTTTCTATATAAACCCGATGCTGATCTTATCTTTGCTAAGGAAACTGTGGCAGCAACAAGCTGTCACTTCTGTCTCCCTCCCTTTTTCTCATCTCTCCGAGGATTTCCTCTGGGGCACTGGCCTCCTAACGTGTGCTCATGTTCCTTCTTGTGTCCCTGGGACCTCACAGCCACAGCCATAGGGAGCCTCTCACAGGTGGGGGTGGACAATACACATCCACCTTTCACGTCCACAAAAGGTCTTCCCATTTTACTGGGGGATCATCTATGTTTCTTGTCATTTACAACCCTGTCCTACATCTGTCCCAGATAGTAGCATAGCAACCCCCAGATTGAGGACACTTTGGGGAGTGAAAAGAAACAGGACGGGGAAGGAGGCTGTGTTTGTTCCGTGTATCCTGCCATTATCCACTGCCCAGATGCCTGTGTGAGGTCTCCTGGGCTTTCTGGCTAGGGTTTTTTCAGGTACCTCAGAGCTCATGTCACCTTGACTTAGTGAGGGGAAAGACCACATAAGAATCAAAGGCCCTGAGGTTCTTGAAATCTACACCTGGCAGGGCACTTAGCCGGTCTCAAATAGCTTCTTGGGTTCTCTCCACGGGTAGCCGAATTACTAAACTGCTAACCTGATCTCTTTCTCTCATACCAGGCCAGGGAACCCTGCTTTACTTTCCAGATAAATAATGCTAATTTCTCCAGCACTTGTGACACTTTCCTAATTCCAAATCGGGGGCATTTCCCTACTACTTAAAGAAGACCCCTTGGAAGGTTTCAATACAGTACAGAGTTCTCAAACCTGGGCAATTCTCCTAAGGTAGGAGTCTTAGTTTGACAGAGGACAGGGCTCCTTTGGCTCAGCAAGTCAAAGCTCTTTCCAGGTGGTGAGTTCGGTCCCTCAGAAGCCAGCATGGCTGGCTGTGCAGTACAGTGCCTTGTGCCTGCCATGGCCAATTACTTCTGCTTTTGATCTTTGCTAAAGACTTTTGCTTAATTTGCTGGTACACTGCCCCTCTGATCACATTACAGGTCTGCACCTGCGTGCCTGTGCGTATGCTCGTCTTTTGCAAATAATGGCCTGTTCTTTTCTTTAAGCCAGTACTTGCCCGCTCCCCTATACCCTGCCTTTTACATTTTCTTAAAACTGGTTTCATTCTTTTAAATTGGAACTCCAATAAGTAATTCAGGGACCTGGTCTGATGTCCCTGCCTCCAAGAGGTGGGAGCACGGACACCATGAGGATTGGCGATTTCCACAGAAGGGCTGTAGAGCTATTTGCAACACAACTTGTTTTTGGTCCAGAACTACTGATCACAACTTCTGAGGCGGCTCTGAGGTCCTCTGCAAGCTCCAGCCTGCATGTTCCTGCACATGACAAGGATTTGATGTGAACATCACTTCTTTCAACTTGAGGATCTATATCTGCAGAAGAATCTGTGTTTTTGTCGGTTCCGAGAGCTGAGTGCCTCTTTGGTTTCTATTACAAAGCTTTCTGGAACAGCAGACTGGTGAGAGAGAGAGGCAGCGCCTGTGGATTGATTTCATTTGATCGTTCTGACTGGGTTTCTAGGTCTGTCTGTCTCCTCTCGGGCCTCCCCGTGGCCATGCCTTCTCTTCCGTGGCCTTCTCAGGCCATGCCCCTTCTTGTTCCTTTTCTTTTCCCAGCCGCCACATCCAGCCCACCCACCAACACACCACATTGTATATGGCTCCAAATTAACTGAACCTAATATGTTTTTTGTATTCTGTGCTATTCAATGTCAGCAGAAGTGAATATTTTCTTTTTCTCCTTAAAGAAAGGAAAGGGGTGGGATTGAAATGTTCTTTTCCCTCTTGGTATTCTTAATGACACGTATATGGTTTTCATGCCACAATTTCAGTCACCCTGTATGAGCCCCCCTTTTTCATATTTTGTTAAACCAGGCGTATTTTTTCCCTAAAATTAAATATCCTTAGAAAATGTATTTAACCATTTGTAGTAATGGCATTTTTAGTGTTTCGGTTTAATTTGGGGATAGACTACCTAATTACATCCACTGGTTGAATTGCTCCTCATAGAATGACAGGATTTCAAGTGTGTATTTTAGAAGCCCTCAATAAATATGACCAAACTGCCTACAAGTAACGTCTGGGTGCCTGGCTCACTGGCCATCTGTCTGGCATTGAGCAATCTCTTGGAAAAATAAAACTTTGCCTATTTAATAGGTGAAAATGACATTTTACTATTTCAATTTGCATTTAATTAATTATGGGTGAGTTGAAGATTCAGAGATAACGACATTTGGAAAAGGAAGAAGTTTACTTGCACGAACCACTGGAACCTCAGAAGGCAGGGCTCATCAGATAAAAAACACAACCCATCGTTAAAGTGAAACGCTGCAAAATTACCAAGGTTACTGAATTTATAGTGGGTGGGCTCATGGCAGAAAACCAGCAATTTTCGTACAGACTTATCATTTCTAGGACTAGTCTTCAGACAGCAGCATTGCAAAAGTCAGGGATAAAGTTGTTTACATTAAGTAGTCAGCAACTTACAGGCCAGGCTCAGGATGTCCTTGATTTGGGAAGCTAGAATTAGAGAGGGGTCAAGGTGTTTGTTTTCCTCTAAACATGGGGCTTAATGGAGGTAAGATATCATTTTGTTTCCACAAGACTTTTATTGTGTAGAAAGGATCACATATTTCTTCTTATATAACCCTATGTGTCTTTTGCCCTATTTCATTTTATTAGGGTTCATCTTCTGCTTATTGTGTTTTATTTGCTCGGGGTTAAAAATCTGTTGCCCTATATTGCAAAAATATTATTCCCCATGTGTCACTTGCCTTTTGATTTGGTTTATGATGCTTTTATCATAGCTAACACTTTTATCTTTATGTCATCAAATCCTTCAATTATTTTCCTTATAATTCCTGTTTGGCTTATGTGCTTAGAGAGTCTTCTCTTTCTAAACTCTTTCAATATTGCTTACAGGCGGTCCATGGAATGGAAGAAAATATTTGCAAATCATTTAATTGGTAAGGGATTTCTATGCAGACTATTTAAAGAACTGCTATAACTCAATGACAAAAAGCCCAAACAACCTGATTAAAAATCTGGCAAAAAACCACCCCCCAAACTAGCAAAAGACTTGAACAGACATTTCTTCAGAGATATTCAAGTGGACGATAGGCAGGATGAAAAAACGCTCAACATCACAAGTCTTTAGGAGAAATGTGAACCAAGACCACAATGAGATACCACTTCACATCCACTAGGATTTTTTTCCCCTAAATCCCAGATAATAACAGATGTTGGTAAGGATGTGGAGACATTGGAACTGCTGTGCATTATTGGTGAGAACATAAAACAGTGTATCCACTATGTGACCTACGAGTTCCACTTCTGGGCATATGCCAAAAATAATTGAAAGCAAGGACTCAAACAGATATTTTTACACCACTGTTCATCACAATATTGTTTACAAAAGCCAAAAAGTGACACCAATCCAAGTGTCCAATAACAGGTGAACAAATAAACAAAGATGTATATACATACAATGGAATATTGTTTAACCTTAAAAATGAAGGAAATTCTGAACATATGCTACAACATGGATGGGCTTTGAAGATAGGAGACTCTGTCTCAGGAAAAAAAAGAAATGAGGGCAGACCCTAAGAGAGTCAGGTGTGCTCAGAAGGTCCTTTGGACAACAAGGACTGCAGATTTTCTTAGACTACCTGTCCCAGTTACTATCGCTGTATAACACACAACCCCCAAACTTTATTGATTAAGCACAACCATTGTATTCCATGTCACAGATGCTACGGGTCGGTGATGTGGTATGGGTCAGGCTGGGCGATGCTCCTCAGAGTGTAGGTGAGGTCACTCGGGGGCGCTCAGCAGGTGGGTGCTGGCCTGGAGGACTCAAGGTGGTTTCACTCACCTGTTCCAGTACCTTGCTAGGGGACAGCTGGATGGCCAGACTCAGCTGGGCCTATCAATTGAAGAACCTACAAACGTGGCTTACTCAGAAGCTGGTCTTAGGGTATTCATACATGGCAGTTCTTAAGTGTTCCAAGACAACCGCATGGAAACTGCAGGGCTTTTTTGACCTGGCCTTAGAAGTCACATGGCTTTGTTTCATGCATTCTGTTGATTAGAGTGTAAGGTCAGCTCAGGTTCAAGGGTAGAGGAATTATATGCCACCTTGTGAAGGGAGGTAGTAAGGTCACATCAAGGAGAATATGTGGAATGGACAGTGTTGTAGACATCTTTGGAAAATACAATCTACTCCATGGCTAAGAAAAAGAGGATTGAGTCAGTCTCACTCTGTCCCCTGGGGTAGAGCGCTGTAATGTAATCATAGCTCATAGCAACCTCAAACTCTTTGGGGTCAAGCAATCCTCTTGCCTCAGATTCCCAAGTAGATGGGACTACAGGTGCCCACCACATTGCCTGGCTTATTTTTCTTTTCTTTTTCTTTTTTTTTTTTTTAATAGAGATGGGGACTCCCTCTTGCTCAGGCTGATCTCAAATGCCTGACCTCAAGCAAGCCACCCACCTCGGCCTCCCAGAGTGCTAGGATTACAGCAGGCGTGAGCCACTGCACCTGGCTGAAAAAGAGGCTTTATTATAAAAACATAAAAGACTGAAATTAGGAAAGCCTGAAATGGAAGCAGGGTAGGACCAGCTTTGCGTGTCTGCTGTGCTCTCTCCTCTGCTTGCTGTTTTCCTGGTCTTCCTCAGTTTTCCTCGGCCTCTTTCTCAAGCTTTCCCCAGAATATGTCAGTTCAAATTCCTGGGACAGACTCCAACTGGCTCAGCTTCTATTTCTCAGCAACTCTTGGTGCAATCACCTGGAGGAGCTGGCACAGCCTGGGAGTGAGGGGAGGGGGCTGGGCAGCTCTGGGATCCTGCCGCCCTGTTCTCACACCTGGCTGCACATTTGAATCACCTGGGCGGCTTTTGAGACAGAACTTCACAGCCTGGGTCCCATCCCCGGAGATTCTGATTTAATTGTTTGAGGTTAGAGACTGAACAAGGGTATCGTTCTAGCTGCATGGTACCCATGCTTCTCCCATGCCCAGAGAGCTCTGCTGCTAACAGCAGAGACACCACGGGCCCAGAGATGTGGATAGCAAACTTGCCCGGGGAGTATCATTTTCCAGACAGGGAGAGAAAAACAGGCTTTTCTTGTTTGTGAGTGCATGTGTTCTTGCTGGTTTTTCCCCCACAAATCTCAATATATTTTTGAACTACAAGAGATCTTAGAGTCAATTGAATATAACACATTAGTTTACAGATGTGGACTGTGGTGACCAACTCACCCTGGTTTGCCTGTGGCTGTCCTGACCTTAGCACTGACATTCCTCCACATCCCATGGAAATCCTTCAGTCCCAGGCAAACTGAGAAGATTGGTTACCCTATATGGAAACCCCATAGCCATTAGCAATCACAACACGTTCCCTCTGGCCCCAGCTGCTGGCAACCATTTATCCAGTTTCTGTCTCCACAGATTTGTGTATTCTGGACAGTTCATCTGTGTACAGGGTTTTGTGGGGACATCTGGTTTTAATTCTCTTGGGTATACATCTAAGAGTGGAATTGAGGGCTCATGTGGTAACAGTATGTTTAACATTTTGAGGAATTGCCAGACTTTTTTAAGTGGCGGCATTATTTCATGCTAGACCAGCACCAGTGTGGTATGGGAAGATCTAATTTCTCCACACCCTCACAGACACATGTTGTTACGTTTTTTTTTGTTTTTTGTTTTTAGCCATCCTAGTGGATGTGAAGTAGTATCTCATTGTGATTTTGATTTGCATTTCCCTGATAACTAATCATGCTGAATATCTTTTTTTTTAATCTTTGTATGTGCTTACTGGCCATTTGCATGTCTTCTTGGGAAAATGTGCATTCATATCCTTTGCTCATATTAAAATTATATTATGCCAGAGTTCCTTATGTGTTCTAGATACAAGTCTCTTATGTGAATACATGATTTACAAATATTTTTTCCTACTTAATGGGTTTTCTTCTCATATTCTTTTGCTTATTTTTGTGTCTTTTTAAATCCTCTTTTCATTTTCTTTGATGGTGTCTTTGGAGGTCAAAAGTTTTTAATTTTGATGAAGTCCACTTTTTTTTGTTGTTGTTGTTTGTGCTTTTGTTGTCATAGCTAATTCAAGGTCATAATGATTTAAGCCTATGGGTTCTTTTAAGAGTTTTAAAGGGTGTCCCAAAAGTTGTCCCTAAAGTTGCAATGGATTGACCATCCTGACTGTCATTGTATGACCACATAAAAACATGTAACAATAATTATGAATGCCACTGAACAAGACGCCACCATATCCACATGAACACGGCTGTGAGACACTGGTTGTGAAATCTGAGTTGTTTGTACAGTCCTGTCAACGTAACACACATGGTGGTAAGTTCGGGAACTTGATCGTCAGACCTTGTACAACAGAAAAAGTGTTCTAAAATTGCTTTGAAGGGTGGATTAGGCACTAACATCAGTGCATAGCTTCCCAAGGGGAGTACTTCAAAGGTGACCATAGCGATATTTAGCAATGAGGTATGTAGCACTTTTTCTAGGGTAAGTTTGTAAACTTAAGTGTCAGACCATATATGAATTTATTTATGGACTCTCAATTCTATTCCATTGATCTACATACCTGTCCTTACATCAATACCATACTGTCTTAATCACTGTAGCTTTGTAGGAAGTTTTGAAATAGGGGAATGTGAGTCTGGAGAACTCAGTTCTTCTTTTTCAAGATTGTTGGAGTTATTTTGGGTCCCTTGAATTTTCATATGATTTTTTCCCCAAGTTTTTCTCATTACTGTTGATAAATGTTTTGTTTTGTTTTGTTTCACTCTGTCATCCTGGGTAGGGTACCATGGCATCATCATAGCTCACAGCAACCTCAAACACTTGAGCTCAAGGCATCCTCTTATGTCAGCCTCCTGAGTAGCTGGGCTTACAGGAACCCACAACAACACCCAGCTAGTTTTTTTCTATTTTTAGTAGAGATGGGGTCTTGCTCTTGCTCAGGCTGATCTTGAACTCTTGAGCTCAAGCAATCCACCTGCCTTGGCCTTTCAGAGTACAAAGATTATAGGCATGAGCCACCATGCCAAAAAATAAATTGACAAATAAATTTACGTATTTATCATGTACAACATGATGTCTTAAAATATGTATCATTGTGGAAGCGTTAAATTGAGCTAACTACCATAAACATGTAATTTCTAAGATCAGCTTGTCTATTTCTGTAAAAAATCCAGCTGAGATTTTAGTAACTAAGGACTGCATTAAATCTATGGGTCAATGTGGAGAGTATTGTCATATGAACAATATTAAATCTTTTAATCCATGGACATGGGATGTCTTTCCATCTGTTTAGATCTTCATTCATTTCCTTCAGCAGTATTTTGTTAATTTGAGTGTATTAGTCTTATACTTCTCTTATAAAATTTATTTACAAGCAGTTTATTCTTTTTAGTACTATCAGAAATAGACTTTAAAAGTTAATATCATTACACTGTTTATTGCTACCATATAGAAATACAACTAATTTTTATATATTGATTTTGTATTCTTACTGAATTTATTAGTTCCAATAATTTTTAGTGGATACTTTATAATTTTATATATACAGGATAATTTCATCTGCAAATAGGTGACATAGTTTACTTCTTTCTTTCCAATGTGGACACCTTTTATTTCATTTTCTTGCCTAATTAGCTTGTTGATTAGTTGAATGTTGAATACAAGTGAGAGCAGCCATTCTTATCTTGTTCCTGATTTTAAAATAAAAACATTCTGTCTTCCACCATTAAGGATATTAGCCGTGGGTGTTTTTGTAGATACTTTTCATCAGATTTAGGTTTCCTTCTAGTCCTAGGTAGTTGAATTTTTTTTTTTTTTTAAGAGACAGAGTCTCACTTTATTGGCCTCGGTAGAGTGCCATGGTGTTACAGCTCACAGCAACCTCCAACTCTTAGGCTTAAGCAATTCTCTTGCCTCAGCCTCCCAAGTAGCTGGGACTACAGGTGACCGCCACAATGCCTGGTTATTTTTTGGTTGTAGTTGTCATTGTTGTTTGTTGTTTGACAGGCCCAGGCTGGATTTGAACCCACCAGCTCTGGTGTACGTGGCTGGCACCCTAGCTGCTTAAGGTACAGGCGCCTTTTAATCATAAAAGGATGTTATATTTCATGAAATGTTTTTTCCGTTTCTATTGAGATGATCACTTAGGTTTTTTCTCTTTACTCTAGTCATATGATATATTACATTGATTGATTTTCATGTTGCCAACTTTGTATTCCTGGATTAAAAAACACTTGATCATGGTATATAATTCTTATATGTTACTAGATTTTGTTTACTAATATTTTGTGTAAGGCATTGGACTCCATTCATAAGAGGTAATTACATATAGTTTTCTTGAGCTATCTGTGGTTTAGGTAACAGGGTCAATAGTGGCATCATAGAATGAGCTGGGAAATGTTTCTTCCTCTTCTATGTTTTGGAAAGATCTGTGAAGAATAGTATTTGTTCTTTTTCAAATGTTTGGTGGAATTAACTAGGAAAGCCATCTGGATCTTGGACTTTCTTTGTAAGTACCTATTTTATTACTAATTCAATCTCCTGTTGTCATTCTCTTTATAGCATTTATTTTGAATGGTTACACAGTACTCTATCAGGTAGAGTACCAACCTTAAGTTTCTTTGGGGAAGACTGGACACTAAGATGGAAAGGGGCTAGATTCACTCACTCATGCAGGTGTTCTTTCAGTTACTGAGAGCCTCTGATTGTCTTTGTCCTGGCCTCCAAGGCTGCTGAGACAAACAAGACAGCCACAGAAACTACCCCTCAGACCAAGGAGTAGACCATGATTTCAGATCTGAGTTTGGGCTGCCACCTGCCAGGTGTGAGAGGCGATCCAGTCATGCTCACCTGTGCCCAAGCCTGTCTTAGTTCTGAACAGCAATGCCTGGGAGTCCTCTAACACTCTGAGGGTTATAAGGCGTCTTCACCTATAAAATCGCATTACAGTTGATCCTCATGACAACTCAGCAAAGTTCATTCTCTCTCTTTGCAAAAGGTGAGAAAAACCAAGGTTTAGAGAAGACCAGTTCTCAGCCTCCCAAGAATTCAAATGTTTAAGAAGCACCTTTCTGGTACTAGCTGCATGCAGGACTCTAGATGATAATCAGGGGATTTTCAGTCTGAGATGGAAAGACAAGAAATCAGAGAGGAATAACAATAAGTAATGGACCTCCCAGGGGTGAAATGGGGCTGAGAGGAGAGGGACTCAGCAAAGGCCTCCCCATTAATGTGACCATAAGCTGTGGCTGAGAGCACCCTGGATATCATACCCAGAAGTTATAGAAGTCCTTCAGAACAAAGATGGCCATGCAACCTACTTTTCCCAGAATTATCCCAGTTTACTTCTGTTATCTCAGTTTGAGTATCAGTGGCCCCCTCCCCTGTCTTTTTTTTTTTTTTTTTCCCACAGAGTCTCACTTTGTCTCCCTTGGTAGAATGTCGTGGCGTCACAGCTCACAGCAACCTCAAACTCTTGGGCTTAAGCGATTCTTTTGCCTCAACCTCCCAAGTAGATGGGACTATAAGTGCCCACCACAATGCCCAGCTATTTTTTAGAGATGGGGGTCTCGTTCTTGCTCAGGCTGGTCTCAAACTCATGAGTTCAGGCAATCCACCTGCATCAGGCTCCCAAGTACTGGAATTATAGGCGTGAGCCACCTTGTCTGGCTCTGGCACCTCTTTTTACTCTCAAGTATCAGTTTGGTATTTGTAGTATTTCCCTTAATTAATTAATTTATTTTTAGACAGAGTCTCACTCTGTTGCCTAGGCTAGAGTGCCATGGCATCTGCTCACAGCAACCTCCAATGCCCAAGTTCAAGCAATCCTCCTGCCCCAGCCTCCTGAGTAGCTAGGACTATAGGCACCCAACACAATACCCAGCTATTTTTTTTTTCTATTTTTAGTTGAGACCCTATCTCACTCTTGCTCAGGCTGGTCTTGAACTCCCAAGCTTAAGGGATTCACCCACGGTGACCTCCCTGAGTACTAGGATTACAGATGTAAGCCACTACACCTGGCTCAGTATTTCCTTTTAAAATTGTTATAATTCAGGACTGGGTGCAGTGGCTCATGCCTGTAACCCTAGCAGTTGGGAGGCTGAGGCAGGTGAATTGCCTGAGCTTGCAGGTTTGAGACCAGTCGGAGCCAGGGAAAGACCTCATCTCTAAAAATAGCTGGGTATTGTGGCAGGTGCCTATAGCTCCAGGATGAGGCAAGAGAAGTGCTTGAACCCAAGAGTTTGAAGTTGCTATGAGCTATGATGCTGTGGCACGCTACTGAGGTGACAAAGTGAGGCTCTGTCTCAAAAAAAAATTTTTTTTTTTGTTATAATTAAGTCAGGCGCCATGGCTCACACCTGTAATCCTAGCAATCTGAGAGGTTGAGGCAGGTGGATTGCTTGAGCTAAGGAGTTCCAGACCAGCCTGAACAAGAGCAAGACCCCTAAAAATAATAGCCAGGTACTGTGGTAGACACCTGTAGTCCCAGCTGCTTGGAAGGCTGAGGCAAGAGAATCACTTGAGCCCAAGAGTTTGAGGTTACTGTGAGCTATAACACCACGGCACTCTACCCAGGGTGAAAAAGTGAGACTGTTGCAAAAAAAGAGACAACTCTGTGGTGAGGCCAGGAATAGCAGCTCATACCTTGTAATCGTAACACTCTGGGAGGCCAAGGTGGGAGGATCTCTTGAGCTCAGGAGTTCTAGAACAGCCTGAGCAAGAGGTAGACTCTGTCTCTAATAAAACAATAGAGAAATTAGTTGGGTGTTGTGGCAGGTACCTGTAGTCCCAGCTACTTAGGAGACTGAAGCAAGAGGATCACTTGAGGCCAAGAGTTTGAGGTTAGCCTCAAGCGGCTAAGGCACCAGCCACATACATCTAAGGTGGCAGGTTCGAATCCCCAGCCTGGCCCACCAAACAACAATGATGGCTGCAACCAAAAAATGGCCGGGCATTGTGGCGGGCGCCTGTAGTCCCAGCTACTTGGGAGGCGGAGGCAGGAGACTCGCTTGAGCCCAGGAGTTGGAGGTTGCTGTGAGCTGTGATGCCATGGCACTCTACCAAAGGTGACGGAGTGAAACTCTTTCTAAAAAAAAAAAAAAATTGTTATAATTACAAAGGGAAAAAAGAGAGGAGAGATGTAGCTGACACCTAATCCAGTAACCAAGGTTAATGTCATCACTAATGGTATAGGAGGACTAGATGTGCCTCCTGATGTGATGTGTTGAGAACAGAACTTCTGTGACTGAATCTAATGAATAAGAAATATTAGACAAACCCAAACTGAGGGACATTGTACAGAATAACTGGCCTACTCTTGAAAAATCTCAAGGTCATGAAAGACAAGTAAGACTAAACAAATATTCTAGATTAAAGGAGACTAAAGAGAAATGACAGCTAAATGTAATACCTGGGTTAGATCCTGGATGGAAAAAAAGTACACAGCAGCTCATGTAAGGAAATTTGAATAAAGTCTATGGGATGGATAATAGTGCTGTTATCAACGCAGAGTTCTCCACAGGCTGAGAAAACACACTAGAAGCATTGAGGGTTTTTTTCAAAGTGCCACGGTTTGGATGGGAACTAATATAACCAAATGAGAACCTTGCCCTCTCTGCTTCCAGCCAGTGCATCTGTCACCATCAGCCCCCCCCCCCCGCCCGGGTCCATTCAGAGTGGCTGGTGTGCCCTGGGACTCACACAACCCCTGTTGGCATGGTGCCAACCCGTCTGCTGTGACCCCTAGGAGACGCCTCCATTGCCTTGGCCCTTGATTACCTAATGCTCCAGGGCTCAGCCAAGTGAAACCACTGCTCTGCTTTTCCTAGCAGTCAGAAGAGTCTCAGCAAAAGGAAAAAAAAAAAAAAAAAAAACAGGAAGAAGTTAGCCTTTCTTATGGTAGGAGCCAGGGCCTCCTCAGATTGGATTCCCAGCCCATGTCCTGTGTGAGCTGCAGCCTCAATAGTCACTGGAGAAAGTGTTTTTCTTCCAATCACAGCCTCTCATCTGATTTACCGGTCTCTTAAAATCAGGTGATCCTCCAGGGCCAGAACAAGGTATCTTGGGCAAGCTAATAATTTGGCATCCCCTCAAAATGATATTCCTTAAATATTTGTTTAGTGCAGGTAGGAGGAACTGATTTTCTGTTCATACGTAGGCACAAACAGTTTGACTCTCTGACTATGCCTCTGCTGACTGGAGCAGAGTTGGTAGACTTAAAATTGAGGCCAGAAACATTTTATCCTGGACCTATGGTCCTAACTCTCCAGTTTTGGGATTTTCTGGACTAGCCAAATATATTTAACATTAGTTATAGAATTTTTTTTTTTTTTTGAGACAGAGTCTCACTATGTCATCCTTGGTAGCGTGCTGGGGTGTCACAGCTCACAGCAACTTCAAACTCTTAGGCTTAAAGCAATTCTGTTGCCTCAGCTTCCCAAGTAGCTGGGACTACAGGCACTTGCCACAACATCTGGCTATTTTTTTTTTTTTTTGTAGTTGTCATTGTTGTTCAGCAGGCCCAGGCCACGTTCAAACCCGCCACCCTCAGTGCATCTGGCAGGCACCATAACCACTGTGCTACAGGCGCCAAGCCATTAGTTATAGAATTAAGTTGCTCATATTACTGAGTCTATCACTTACTATCTTCTCTCTGGACTGTGCCTTGCTCTTCTAATTATTTTGCCTTGTTGGATTTTCCCCCTTCCCCTCTGTTCTGCATTTCTGTTCCACATTTCTCCCCATCAGCGCTCACTCTAATGTGCAGTATTTCCTCGGATATGAATCTACCTTTGAAAAATACAAAGAATTGTTTTCTGCATTTCAAATGCATGTAATGGTAGTCCAGCCTTCACTGCATCAGAATTACCTGGAGAAAACACAGATTCCTGGGTCACAGCACCAGTAGGTCTGCCAGGGGCCTGAGAGCTCACCTTTGTAACAGGTTTCCCGGGGATACAGAGGCTGCTGGACACTGGACCACACTGTTCAAAATCTCCCTCTATTTTTAAAATTTTATGATTCAACTTCCTGTTTTCAAAATCTGTTTATGTGTATCTTTAGTTCATTGCTTCTGGTTGGTCCAAGAATTCCATGGGCTGCCTCTCTTCAACAGTGTACTTCTTCTACTTGCCCTAGTGATGGGCACCTCGGTTGCTTTCAACCCCTCTATCACACAGGATGTGTCAGTGAATGTTCTTGTCCATGTGTCCTCATGGACCTAGAGGTGAGAGTCTTCAGGGCATGTACCAGGAGGGGGGAGTCCTGGGCTGCCAGGTATACATTTGCACATTTAACCTCTCTAGATACTTCCCGAGTACTTGCTCAACAAGTTGACTACACTAAATCCACTCTCTCCCACAGCAGGGCGTGAGGGGCCCATCGACTTCTCGGGAAGCACAAAGCACTTATAATGTTGATCATAAAATAAATGTCATTTCCGGTAAACAGCAAAATGACAAACAAAATCTGGTCTCAGAATTTTACCTAACATCACATGCTGCAGAAAATTCTAGCAGATGGATCTGTGTCAGTGAGGAGTGCACACACTCGTGCAATACGCACACACTCCCGCAATACGCACACACTCCCTAGCCCCAGGGCACAGTGTGAGCCAGCACCGGAAGGAACTATTTTTATTTTTCTCTGTTGTACTTATCCTCATAAATCAGAGGCCTCCTTCCTCTGGCTCTGATTTCTGCTCCATGAAGCACCTGGAAGGGGAAGTTGCTCCAGTGCTGGGAGGAGACCCCTAACTCCTGGCAGGCTCCAGGCAGAGGCCTGCAATCCATTGTCTGGGATTATCTGATCTCACACAGTAGCATTTGCTTTCCTGTTGTTACCTGATTCTCTCAACAATGAGCATAAAAATAGAATCTTCCTGATTAGCCCTAGGCTTTAAAATGCCCAACAAAATGCTTTGGCAGATGTCTTTGTTGACTGTGGACAATTTTTTAAAAGGTTAGTCTTTTTTGACACAACTAAGGTAAATTAGACGTTGCATTCAGCAACCCAATTTCCCTTTCTACAGGGTGAAATGAGGATTAGTGGGGGTGTGGTAATTTGGGCAATCCTCCAGACCACAGGTAACTACAACCAGTCTGGTTATATTAAAATGCCAGGGACTCTTTGGAAAAAGAGATCAACTGATTTGAAAAATAGCAAATGAGGCCTTTAGAAAAGCAGGCTTTAAAAATATCAGAGAAGGCTTGGTGCCTGTGGCTCAATCAGCTAAGGCGCCAGCCACATAAACCTAAGGTGGCGGGTTCGAATCCCCAGCCCTGGCCCACCAAACAACAATGATGGCTGCAACCAAAAAATGGCCGGGTGTTGTGGCGGGCGCCTGTGGTCCCAGCTACTTGGGAGGCGGAGGCAGGAGACTGGCTTGAGCCCAGGAATTGGAGGTTGCTATGAGCTGTGATGCCATGGCACTCTACCCAGGGGGATAGCTTGAGTCTCCGTCTCAAAAA
>CAUYQV010191459.1:0-26879 GCA_963574575.1 Galagoides demidoff | reverse complement strand
CACCTGTGGTCCCAGCTACTTGGGAGGCAGAGGCAGGAGACTCGCTTGAGCCCAGGAGTTGGAGGTTGCTATGAGCTGTGATGCCATGGCACTCTACCCAGGGGGATAGCTTGAGGCTCCGTCTCAAAAAAAAAAAAGAATACAGGTGCAAAATATTTAACAAAATACTAGCAACCCAAATCCCAATATTAAAAAGATTATACACATGAGCAAATGGGATGCATCTCAGAAATGCAATGTTGGACACACACACATGCACACGCATACTGACTCAAGATTTGACAATTAAGTTCAGAAAGTTGCCATCATATGCTAACATTGCCAGCACTGCACAAACAATTGAGTAGGTTATCATAACCTTGGTGTATCAGTATCTCACAATTGTGTTTGTGTCACCACATGGTGAAGCATTGCTAAGTGGCATTCATTATTGTTGTTGCATGTTTTTGTGTGCCATTGTAAGAATGTCTGAGCTTGAATAAAAGTCATGAACAAACATTTGCAAATTTCTTGCTAAACTTGGCAAGCATGGACATGTTAGACCAAGTTTATGCAGATAATGCAATAAAAAAATGATGTATAAATGGATTAAACTTTTTCTGAGAGGAGAGAAAATGTCACTAATGAGGAACATTCAAAGCAGTCAATAACCAGCAGAATGACAAAAACATGGCAAAAATTCATCTAATTGTGCATCAAAATCATCACTTAACTATGAGAAGCATAGACCACCAAGTAAAATGAATAGAGAAACAGGAAAATCTTAACTGAAAATCTTGGCATGAGAAAAGTGTGTTTCTTATATCACAACAGTTTACCAGCTCACATGGCACTATCTGTGAGGGAGCTTTTAGCCAGTAAACAAGTAACTATATTGAAACATCCTCCCTACTCACCTGATCTGGCCCCAATGACCTTGTTCCTTACCCAAAGATAAGAGAAATATTGAAAAGAAGACATTTTGATGACATTCAGGACATCAAGGGTAATACCACTACACTCTGATGGCATTGCAGGAAAAGGACTCTGAATCTTCTCTGAAGGCTGGATTAGGCACTGGTGACAGTGCATATATTCCTGAAGGAAGTACTTCAAAGGTGACAGTGGTGATATTCAAAAAAGAGGCATGTAGCAGCTTTCCTGGGATGAGTCCACACATGCATACATACAGGATACACATATATATATATCAGTAGGCAAAATAATATTCCGAGTGCCACTAGACCACCAAGAAAAGTCAAAATATTGAAACAAGAACAAAATTGGAGAACTCACTCTTCTCAATTTCAAGACTTACCACAAAGCTATAGTAATCAAAACAATGTTGTACTTGCATAAATATAGACATCTAGGTTAATGGAATAGAATTCAGTCCTAGAAAAAAACTCATAAAATGATGGCCAATTGATTTTAACAAGTATGTCAAGCCATCCATCCAATGGGGAAAGAATAATCTTTTCAACAAACAGTGCAAGGACAACTAAATATCCATATACAGAAGAATGAACTTATACCTCTACCCCATACCATATATACAGTTAACTCCAAGTGTATC
Organism: Galagoides demidoff; assembly: GCA_963574575.1. NCBI lineage: Eukaryota > Metazoa > Chordata > Mammalia > Primates > Galagidae > Galagoides > Galagoides demidoff. Next base: position 25,324 of record CAUYQV010191459.1, on the reverse strand, counting down.
GTGGACATATACCCAAGAGCTAAAACTATTAAACCTTTGGGAGGAAATGTAAGTGTAAATATTGATTTTCTTTGGTTAACTAATGACTTCTTAAATATAACAACAAAACCATAAGCAACAAAAAATAAAAAATAGATAAATTGGATTTCATCAAAATTTAAATCTTTGGTGCTTCAAAGAACAATACCAAGAAGATTAAAAAACAAACAAAGAATAAAAGAAAATATTTGCTAATTATGTATCTCATAAGAGCTCAGTGTTTAATTATATCAAGAACTATTAAAACTATGACATAAAAAGAGAAATAACTCAGTTAAAAAATGGTCACAGTATTTGAATAGACTTGATTTCTCCAAAGAAGATATGGAAATAGCTAATGAGCAAATGAAAAATGCTAGGAATAAATTTTTAGGGAAATTCAAATTAAAACCATAAGAAGATACCATTTCACAGACACTATTTGGCTATAATTTTTGTAAATGGAAAATAATGAGTGTTGCCAAAGATGTAAAGAAATTGGAACTCTCAAACATTGCTGGTTGGATGACAAAATGTTGTAGCCACTGTGGAAAAGTTTGTTTTTCTTTTTATAAGTTAAAATACAGAGTTATTGTATGAGCAATGCCACTTCTGTGTACACACTCCAGACAACTGGAAAATTATGTATGATGTACAAAAATGGGTACATTTATGAATCATTACTCATAACATTCAAAATATGGAAAGAAACCGAATACCTATCAACTCATGATTAAATAAGAAAAATATGGCACATCCATACAGTGGGCAAAAAAGGAATGGAGTAGTGATGCATGCCATGGCATGGATAAACTTTAATAAACACTGTGATAAGTGAACAAGAGCTAACCACAAAAGGCCACATATTTTATGAAGTGTCTGGAGCAAACATTATGCAAACAAATGCATAGTGCCAGTGATACAAGAAGGTGGACCCCAAAACTGAAATCAGGTCTGAAGGCCAAATGGGTTCTGGACACCAGCAGGAATTCAAGAGTGAGCTGACAGGGTAAAGCAATTATTGAAGTAACAAAGATGCAAAAGGAAATCTCAATCCATAGGCAGAGAAGTGACTATCTCTCGGCACATTAGAGAGCACACGTGTGAGTTTCTGGGGTCATATTTTCTCTCTTCTAGTTAATTGTATGTTAAGTGGAGGGGAAATTTATTTGTAAGATTTCTGGAAAAGGGGTGTGGAGTTCCCAGAACCAAAGACTCTTCCCTTTTTAAAATGAGGTAACTTCCAGGAGTTGCCATGGCATTTGTAAACTGTCACAATCCTGGTGAGAATTCATTTTATAAGAGTATGCCAATAACTAATAGTTAGGATGTAGCGGGCAGTTGGGGTAACCTGAGATTTATTTTCCTGGCCATTTAGGTTCTGTCTGGCTTTAACTATCTTTTCCACCACATCTTGGTTTATCAGAGGACCTTGGTTGAGGTGTTTTGACTTCTTATCAAACGTGGCCTGCAGGTCCCCTATCTCAATAGAAAGTAGATGAGTGGCTGCCAGGGTGGGGATCAAGGAGGAAGAACTTGGAGTTAGGGGGTTTCTTTTCTGGGAGGGTGGAAATGTCCCAGAAATAATGATGATGGTTGCATAGCATTGCGAATATTTAACCTCCATGATTTACACAGCTCAGAATGGTTAAAATGTACAATTTTATGTCACTGGAATTTTATCTGAAAAATTAAACAACAAATTGAATAAATATATGATTAATTAATTTAAAATTAATTATTTTTTATTAAGTCATTCGTACATAGATCATAAATACATTTATGCCATTATAGTATTCAATGTGTTGATTATTTATACAAGTTGGAATGCTTACATCCTGCTGAGCAACATAGCCTTTACCACTTTTACCCAATTACAAGATTAGGACATTTATTCTCTACACCTGATAAATCCAACTTGTACTTCAATATGTTCCATAGTACAAGTTCTATGTACATAGTACATATGACCCCCCCTACCAACCGTCCCTCTATCGTCCTACGACCCTCCCTTCCCCTCTGCCTCCCTTCCCTCTCCATCCTTAGGCTATAGCTGTGTTTCATTTTTCACATGTATGTGTGAGTGATTGTAAATTGGTTTCACAGTAGTACTGAGTACATTGGATATTTTTTTTTCCATTCCTGAGATACTTTACTAAGAAGAATATTTTCCACTCCATCCATGTAAACACAGAAGAGGAATATATCTAAAGAACCAAAAATCATTTGGCAATAAGGATATTTGCACCAGATTGTTCATTGCAGCCCAATTCATTATTGCCAAGTCATGGAAGAAGCCCAAGTGCCCATCAACCCATGAATGAATTAATAAATTGTGATAGATGTATACCATGGAATACTATGTAGCATTAAAAAAATAATTGAGTACCTTTAGGATAAGTAATAAGCTTTGAATATATAAGTAATAATATTTTTAAAAGTTCTAAGTACTATAAAATATTACAACATTCAGAAAAATAGCTAGAGATTTATTTTATTAATATAATGTGCTGTATGCCTAGGAGCTAAAACTATTAAACCCTCAGAGGAAATATAGGCATAAATATTGATTTTCTTTGGTTAGCTAATGAATTCTTAAATATAACAACAAAACCACAAGCAACAAAAAATAAAAAACAGATAAATTGGATTTCATCAAAATTTAAATCTTTGGTGCTTCAAAGAACAATATCAAGAAGACTTTAAAAAAACAGAATAAAAGTAAGTATTTGTAATTATGTATCTGATAAAAGTTCAGTGTCCAATTATATAAAGAACTATTAAAACTATGCCATAAAAACAGAAACAACTCAGTTAAAAAATGAGCAAAATATTTGAATAGACTTAATTTCTCCAAAGAAGATATGCAAATAGCTAATAATGTACGAATAATATAATGTGCTATATCTTATCATATTATAATATTTATTTATATTATATCATTTGTATATAAAACTACACAATATTTATCTTATTATAATTATGTTATATATTTATTTATACATAAATTATGTTAGTGTATATATTTCTATTAACTGCCTAGAACACCTCTATAACATAATTTTCTCTACATTTTTAGTTAGATGTTTTTCAACCACATCTTCATACGATGACAATTTTTTAATATTATTTTGTACCAAGAGAACAAAAATAATTCAGTCTTTCAAGTACAATTGATCAAAATATGCTTTATAATTGCTAAAAGTTAAACATGACTTTGCACACAGCAAGACGCTGGGAGTATTGCTTCAGGAGTTTTTTGCCCTAAAAATCCAGAATTTCTGGTAAACTCATTTCAAATGCTTCCCTTCAAAAAGGAAAGAATATATGGCATGTTTATAACTGTATTCACTCAATTTTGAGTTTATTTCTATCAGGAGAAAACAATTCTGTTTTGCCTAGGAAACAGTGAGAACCAAACACTCCATATACGATTTTACATGTCTGATGTTTGGAAGAGTTTTCCACAGAATCGCTTCTCGCTGCTTGTGTTTCAGATCTTACTCGTCTGCCACCACCCACATTTCTGTTGTGCGGGGACACATTTGTACCGTGCCGGGCCTGCACGCGCTGCTGCTGCGCTCACACCGCTTTCCCGGGGCCCTCCAGGGCCACAAAACGGAAGGGAAAAGTTAGGGGGAATTTGCAGTGGACAAGAGTGGCCTTAACAGATGTGATTAGTGCGGCTTGATTTTGCAAAGTTTGTAAAATCATACCACATGGGCTCAGAAACAAATGGCTGGGGGACCCCTCAGCCATATTTTCCAGAAAAAGAACTTCCGGTAGAGAGAGCTGCTGCTTGTGTTATGCTTATTAACGCCACTTCCCCCTTCTGCTAAATCTCACATTCCCCTTCTTTGGCTGATATGCCATCTAGGCGGATGTCCCCTTCCTTCCAGCAGTGTTAATGTTGCCCAGTCCATTAAAGAGAAAAAAAGAACCATTCATTCACAGGCATAAAAAGGCTTCACCCACCTCTGAAAGCTCCACAGAAACTCTGTAAAGTACCATTTGGACTCTACAGCTAGACACATCCTGGCTCAACCATTCACTACAGGTAGGAGGCTGACCATGTAAGTTCCCTTAACCTGCCTGCATCTTGTTTCCTCGTCTGTAAAGTTAGCCTGACTCTCTCCGTGCCACGGTGTTGGTGTGCAGCGTGCACGACATAAATTGTGTCAGCACCAAGCCCGAGGCCTTGCCCGTAGTAGGCGCTCACTGTTTTTATCCTTACGGTTACTTTTTGTCAGAGCCTTCCGATTGATTTACTCAAAAACTTAGATCGGGAGCTCTGTGAAAGTGGAACCCATCAAATGATTCATCTTTCCATCCTCTATACTTAGCACAGTGTCCCTTGCATAGAGTAGGTGCTTGGTAAATATTATGGCATCGAATTGGCAGAGTTTGGACAAATCTCTCATATGCACAGCTATTAGCTTCAGAAAAGAGCACTACTTTGCTTTTCCAACAAAAATTCCTGCAAAAAAAAAAAAAAAGAAAGAAAAGAAAAGAAATCAAATCCTTCCCTCTCTGTGGGTCACTCCCTAGAGTGAATAACTATGTAACAACAAATGTCACCTGTTCCTGGTACCCAGTCCCAGCTCTGCCATTTACTAGATGTACAAATGACTTTAAATCCCTTTGCCTACATCTTTTTATCTATAAAGTGGGGGTAGTAAGAATTTCTACCTAATGGGATTATTGTAAGAATAAAATGAGTCATTATACTCTTTAAGTGCACACTTTTTTCTAGGAGCAAAGCTAGACAGAGAAAATGTTCACTACAGGTAACTATTCTTATCCATCACCATGAAAATACCCCAGCAGTGTGCTAGAACTCGGGTTTTCGGGGCTCAGTGAAACTCTACCAAATACGTGAAACTCTACCAAATACGTTTTCCATGGGCCTTTCTGCAAGTGTTCTGCTCATTTTGTTTTCTCGTCTCTCTCTTTTCATACTTCCCATACATCACCCTGTGTTTACCGTTCTCCTCCGACCCCCACATAGAACAAGTGAGGTTTCTAGCTGGTTCTTCTGTTCAGTGCCGGCTTGTGAGGCTGTTTACTTGCTTTTGAAATTCTTCACTCTAGACACCTGAACAAACTTTAGATTTGGTAGGATAAGCTGGATAGGAATCTGTCCAAGAAATTTAATGAGAGGATTTAACAAAAGCTAACAGACCTCTTCAAACTAATGCTCACCATATGTAAATGTGTGTCTTTCCTCTAGTGACTGAAAATGGAAACATGATTAAGAGGAAAACTTCAGTGTCTGTGCAAAAAATGCCTGCATGTGGTTTCGATTTCAGTAAGCATTTTAATATTTCGCCATCATTTTTAAGAAAGTAATTTGCGAAGTGAATATTTTCACGTTCTGTGGCATCACACGTCCCTTCTCAGCAGTGTGGCTCTTTCTCTTCCCGTGGCCTGAGCAGGTCATCCATCTACACAGCTTTAAAGCGCCTTCCAACTCAGTCCAGTTTTGGATCCCTGTTACCTGCTAATTCTTTTCAATTTTTGTATTTGATTGTACTAAATTTTAGTGAAATGGCTAAAACCAAATCTCTCCTTCTCACCTCTCATTCTTAGAATTATTTCATACATCATTTATTTTAATAATCACTGTATATATATTTATTGAAGTACTGGAATTACATTGGGCCAAAGGGTGTAGTCACAGCTAATTCTATTGAGAAATCAGCTAGAGGGTGGCGCTATCTGACAGGTACGGTGATTTCCGAGTTGAGTGTTTTAGTTACTGACTATTCTGGCATCGGGGCAATCTGAGGCACGCACAGATAGAGGTTCCAATGTAGTCACGCCTCCAAATTCACGTATTGACTTACCATGGGTAAATCTCTTGCATTTCTAAGCTCTAGCATCATTTATTAGGAAGATAAATGAGCGTAATTAAGCTTCAAGGCCATAAGTGCTGAAACTTTTTGGAATTAGCGTGCCATTAAAATGACGAAGTGCCTGGCTCTGCCCAGGTAGGTCATGGTCTTTCACCTCCAGCTCTGTTCCTTGGAGTGACCTCTGCTGGTCCTTTTAGCTATGCACGTTGTCTCCAGGAGGCTAAATATAGTCCCTCATGCAGTGACATGAATGGATGGCCAGTTTGTTTTTAAAGCCGTCTTTCGCTCCATTATTTTGGTGTCAAACTAGACATGTGCTAAGCACTACCTTTTAGTTAATGTTTGTTAATCTCTTCACTTGGAAGGCAGGCTATGCTCACCACTGTACACCCACGCCACTGTTAAGCTGTTCACTTGAACAGCCAGACTAAATGCTGATCAACAGTGACTTCAAGAACCCACTAACCTCTTTTTACAGTGTAAACACAGGTTTTGTTTTTTTGTTCTTGAAAATAAAACAAGCTTAGGATTTAATCATTTGAAACAGCTAAAATCTAACTTAAAAAGAAAAATCATGTTTGTTTACCTCTTTATAAGTGATGAACCAAACAATCAAGCTTCTTTGACTTTCTTTGGAGAAAAGATCTTGACTAGAATCAATCAACATAAATAGGTCAGAGAAATACATTTCACTTAAATTTTGCATTCTAAATTTACCCCTAGATCCCTGAGTAGTTTAGCAACTCTGGGGTGTGAGAGAGTTACTGTGAGTTTGTGAATTATCATCGTTTGCTGTTTTTCGTTATCTGAGCTCATCTAGTGTGTCGGGGGGACCTACCTAAGTACAATGGTAGTTGTCACTTTCCAGGCCAGCACTCTCACGTTCTAAACTGCAAGGGCAATGCTTCTCATTCCAGGTCTGTCTCATTATGAAACCTTTATTCTGTTGTGCACAAAACACTTCATTTCAAATGAAGTTACAAAAAGTTCCACAATGCTACTTTTTAAAATATATATATATATATATATATATATATATATATATATATATAAGTGGTTTGAATATATGAAGAAAATGTGGAGGAAGCATTAAATCTTTTCACAATGGATTAAAAAGATGTAGACCTTCGCCAACACCAAAGGCCACACTAAACATCATTATTCCTAGTTAAATAAGATGTAATTATAACCTTGATGCTTTAATTATTTTACAAAAAGGTAATCTTAATATTATTATTTGTATTCAGATATGCTCCCCTAGGGTTTAACACTTCCTGGATTTAACCAAAGATCCAACACAAAATGTAAGAATTTAAACCATAAAGAATATGTTAAATTAATGGACTTGAAAATATACGAAGCGCAGTATTCTGATAAACTATGTACACACTAGTGGTTTCCTCAATCTCTCAAAGGCATGCTCTTTTTCAAATTCTTCATTATATTTCCAAATAATTTCCTTGTCAATTCTCTTCCTTCTGCAACCACACACAGCATGTGTTTTAAAAATCTTCCCATCTGATTGGCCATACATTTAAAAAGAGAAATGCCTATTTCACATTAAATAAAATATTTAACATTTACGCATTTTGAAGTATTGAAAAATAAGTCATTTTAGAAAATCAGGATATTGCATCATTCTACATATCAAAATGTGCTTTTTCCCCCACAAAAATAGAGTGTAGAATCGAATGCAAATTTCCTGAGGACAGGAATTCTTACCTCTTACCTGCTGTAAATCCTAGATACCAAGTGGATACTCAATAATCGTTTCTTTAATGAATAAACAAATGAATTTAGACAGTGTTATAGTATTCTTTTCATCTATATTTTACATGTATGTTAGATTTATATTTCATATTTTAGATTTATATATATAAATTAAATATGGAAACCTAAATTAGGTTGACCTAATTGCATTTAATTACATGAGTCACATTTCATCTTAGAGATGACTTCTTTCTGCCTCATCCCTAAAATTTTTATTCTCAAGTTTAAGTAGGGAAAAAAGGGGGAAAGAAACTTAAATTCAGTTTTTGAACTAACTTTAACGACCTTAGTACTAGCTTCAATAATTTTACATTTAGTAACTAAAAAGTCACTCAGCAACCCAAGTCTGCCTACCCTGAAACTTTACTGTAATTGTATATTTTAGCCTCTCATTATTCCTCTTGTCTGACTTTATAGACAGTCCAGGAAAGTCTGCTTTTGTGTTACATTGATCCCACTACACACATTGTGAACTTAGAAATTAAGCTTTATTCTAATTATAAATAACAAAGCTAGAAAGAAGGAAGGGAGGGAGGGAGAGAAGAAAGGAACAAAAAAGGAAGAAAGAAAGGAAGACACTCTCAAGGGAAAATGTAGAATGAAAAAAGTTCATACAAAAAGATATCAAAACAAAAGAGACTGCAAAGTAATTTTCAAAAATCAGGTTATTTATGTTTTTTTTCTTTTCTTTCAATGTTAGGTTTGGGACTTAAGAACATTTGTTATATCAGAAAATCAACAACTCTAATAACTCCAGTTTACCACCTCACTGGCTTCCTTCAGTCTTAGATTTTTAGGCACATTTGTCACCAGTTTATCCCTTAGTTCATCAAGCTCAGGGCTAAACTCATCTTTCTAATTTTTGCCACTTTCCAGATTGGACAATGATAGGGAGAAAGAGAGAATAAGAGAGAGATAGAGAGCTTCCTTCCGAAGAAAGTACTTTAACAAGACAGGAGACAGAATTCTTGTGTTTTGAGAAAGCACTTTAAATAATCTTGTCAGTGTCCAGGCAACTGACTGATTTTCCCCCAGAGCAATAGTTCTCCAGGTGTGTTCCCAGAATCATCATCACCAGTAGCAGCAGCAGCACTTGAAAACTCATTAGAAATGTTTTCTTTCCAAATTAAGAGGAAGAGAATTCTGTAATGGGAATTATATGTATGGTTAGAAAAAAGCTCATAATACCGAAGGACTTTACACATTTCCAAATTTCTAATTTTCATCCCATCTCTGATATCAATTATTCCTTAAAATTTCCTTGAATTAGCTGGGCATGGTGACATGTGCCAGTAGTCCCAGCTATTCAGGAGGCTGAGGCAGGAGGATCACTTGAGCCCAGGAGTTTGAGGCTGCCATGAACTATGATCCCACTACGGCACTATAGCCTGGGTGATTGTGTGAGACTTTATCTTAAAAACACAAAACAAAAAACTTCCTTGGAAACATTTTTTGCTCAACTTTGCCTCCCCTCTCAAAATAAAACAAATGGCTAGTAAAATAAAAACAAAGAGAATAAAAAGAAGATAACGGTTAAGATATTAACAGATGCCTCTGATTCCCTCGCATTTACTATTCTCTCTACCACATATGGGGTTTCTACATCCATTCTGGTTAATTAAGTTTCTATCATTCTTCATTGCTACCGAAGCTGAAGCGACTTTCTCAAGGAAAGTGCTCCACCAAAACTTACTTGCTTCACATTCATCCCAGCATCAGCTCATAGTCTCCTGGACAGGAGGGGGGGTCACCGTGCTATGCTCACTATTGTTCCCCAAAATAACAGCATGGTGTGAGCAGTGTTTTTCAACCTTTCTTACCTCACGGCACACCTGACCCCCTAGCTAAACTTCTGCAGTGCACTTAAATTATGTTGATCAAAAAAAGAAAAAAAAGAATAAACAGAAAGGATACATTTACTATGCAAGACGGTAACTGTTTAAAACACGTCCCCCTTCCAAGAAATCATAAGGGTTGCTCCTTGTTCCATCAGTTATTCCCTTTCCGTTCTGTGTGTTCCACATCTTTCCCTTTGCTAGCATTTTTCTAATCAGTAGATAAATATTGTCAAAGTGAAAACACGTTCTTCTTAGTAAAGTATCTCAGGAATGGCAAAAAAGTCTCCAATGTACTCAACACTAACATGAAACCAATATATAAGCAACTACATACCCGCAGGAGAGAAAAATACAAAGATAGTCTATGGATGGGGGGGAAGAAGATGGGGAGAAGGGAGAGAGATTGGCAGGGTCTCGCCTAATGCACACAATGTGAGGGGGTTCAACTACAACTTGTACCCTCATAGTAACCTGAAATAAAAAATATATATATTTTAAAAACCAGATTATTTGAAAAAAAAATTCTCAACCCCCCATCTTATTAAGTGTTACACTCAACTCTAAACTAACTGTCCAACCTTCTTGTTTTCACAGCCAAGCTTTGTAAAAAAAAAAAAAAGTAGTTTGAAATTAATGCTTTGACTCCTTCACTCCACTCATCTTTCTACTCATGGCAACAGGACTTCTGGTCTGATCACTCAATTAAAAACATCTGAGGACCCCCTTGATATGACACAAAACAGACACATTTTGAATCTTTTCCCTGTTTGGCTACTTTGTGGCATTTCGATTTATCAAAAACTCTTTTCCTTATTGAAAATTCTTTTGCTTTGTCTCCTGTGGCATTATTACTACCCGGTTCTTCCTTCTCCCCTCTCCCTGGCCACCCATGCTCAGTCTCCTTTCTGGACTTGCCCTCTGCCCTTTGCCCCACACCGTTGGTGTGCTGCAAAGATCTAGTCTGCATGTTACCTGGGTTCCTTCCTTTCCATGCACACACCCTGGGAAATCTCATCCTCCTGCAGGTCGATGGACAAAAAGATGATTTCTATTTCTGCCTGTCTAACTGGAATTTCTTCTAAGGTGATACCTACCAGTTCTCCCAGTGTGGACGTCTTATAGTTAGTCCTAACTTGGCATGTCCAAAGGTAGAAATCTACCAATTGGCTGCAATTTCTTCCCTCTTTTTTTTTTTTAACCTCAGCTCCCAAATGAAATCCATCTGTATATCCTTTTGAATCTCACTCTTAAACATTACTTTGTCAACTTCAAAGAGTCAGTCCCACAAAACAAATTCTTAGTGGCTACCCGGGCCTAAATTAGAGCTAAGCAAGCATTTGTTAACTAGAGGTCACACATGACTTTGAGTTCCCAGAAAACCCACACACCTGCTTCACTTTGGGACTTTCACAGCTGCCTGTTCCTGCTTCTGCCGCCTGAGCCTACCAATAGACTGGGACCTGTGTTGACCAGTCAGGACTCAGAAAATGTGGATTTTTATTTGCATAGCTGACTTAAGTGGGAACCTGGGATGGGAGTTTTCCTATGAAAGACAAACCCTCCCTTCATTTTCTGGAACATGCCTTTCCACCTTCATTTTACAATAAAGGCTCTGTGTCACCCTACTTTGCAAACTATTCACTGGAATACAATCTTTATTCTCCAAATTCCTTTGTGGAGAACTTTTATTCCCAACTTAAATATTCCTTTTTTCTTCTTTCTCCCCAAGAGTAGAATCTTACCCCAAGCGATTTCTCATCTGCACTATTATAATTAACACATTTTGCCTGGTCTCCCAGTTTCCCAACCCTAAATCACCTGCTGCATGGTAAAGTCTACGGTCCTTTCTGGATGGTCCAGGACAGCGGTAAAAATACCTTATACTTGAAGTGAAATTTTTCTAGAAAAAGTATAATTTAAGACAATCTATACCTCTTCCTCAAATTCTAAAATTACTAAACAATGTTTAGATTTGTAACTTGATCCCCTGAGTTTACTTAACTACTCAAGAGATCTGTTTAGAATATCATTTATCACATAAGTTGGTATCTCATTATAAGCTATAAGTTGTAGTATATAATTCATTCCCTTATGAATTTGGTAACAGTCTATTTCCTATACTATGATGAATGTGCAAAGCTTAGACCCAGATCTGGGTTGGCAGCGACCTGTACCAACTATGGCTCTATCAACAATTTCCAGTGTGCAAATACCTAATGACTCCCTGTCTGCTGGTCTTGGACACATCATGACTGTGGCATTAATTGCATTACATCATTTTTAAGACAGAAGGAAATATCCTCCATCCTTTACCAAAATTTCTACCCCACAATGTTCCCAGATCTAAAATTCTAAATATTTCACTTTGTTGAAGTCAAGGAGGGGAGGCTTTATAGGTGATCTAGAGCTTATTTGCATAATTCTTGGAGTCATCTGAAGACAGACCCTGTCCCAGTCCTGTAGCACTAAGTTCAGAGTGTATCTGGCATAGCCTCTAGGAGCCTTGAAGATGCTATTACTATTACTATTAGACTATATTAACTAGTACTACTGTTACTATTACATTTCCTACATGAGGAAACTGTGGCACCAGCAAGTTAATTAACTTGCTTAAGATCACCCAGCTAGTAAATGGAGGAGCAGAGATTTGAATCTAGGCAGACTGGTTTCAGCAACCACTAATTTTTATTGCACATGCTAAGCAGCTAGCATAGTTTCTAGTACACATGAAGTGCCAAATAAATGTCTTGTTAGGACAAGAGAAATAGCCTCTAATGAATTTCCTTAACTCAAGTGTTACTCTCTCAGTTTCTCATCCTGAGAGATTTTCCTAGAGTCAAGTCTCTGAAATACAAATCTGATTTTTATCTCTGATTAAATAATACAGGAAAAAAATTACTCTATTTTCCCACTGCCTAAGGAAAAAAGTTTGAACTCTTACATATGACATGCCAGGCCTTCCACAATTTGGTTGCTGCGTCCTTTTCTAGAATCACCTTCTGACACTCTGCATGCCAGACATATACCATCTTCTGTTTTGCCACGGCAAATTGCTCGCAATTTCTCAATCCCTTGAACAATTTTTTGCCTCTGCCTGTCTGTTTTGCTTCTCCTTCTATGCTGGGAAAGCTTCTATTCAGCCTACAAGGTCAAACTCAAATTCTGTCCCTTTGCAAAGTATCCTTAGTCCTTTGATCCTCCCCCCACTTTGATCTTCCTACCACCCTCCTGAACACACCCCATTCTTCATTCCTCTGCATGCTGTAGCAAGCTATTTATGCATAATAACTCCCCAATCACAATCACATAAAATCTGAACACTCAAATGACCCATTGTATTCTCAGTGACTTAAGAGCAAAGCTATGGTTTGTTGTGCATTACTTTTGCAGGAAAGTATGAGGAAATTTCCTTTCTGTCTTTGGGGAAAGTTGGAGTAGAAAAATAAAAGTCACTGTACTCCATTAAGAGAATTATCAGTGCTCCTCCATTCTTCATACTTCAACAAGATTAATCAGCCTTTTAATGTTTTCATGTATTTTTAACGACTGGAGGCTTCCTAAAAAGAAATCAAGCTCTTCATGGAAGGAAGTTCTGAATACATTGATAAAGGAAAGCAGATAAATGGCTGTGTGGCTGCTGAGACTAGCAAGAGGATTAGTGGATGCATCTTCCTAAAAGGACAAATGCCTAAATTTAGGCAAGCCAACCGTGGTTTATTTGTTTGCTTTTTGAGACAAAGTCTCACTCTGTGGCCTCAGGCTACAGTGCCACAGCTCATAGCAACCTCAAACTCCTGGTCCCCAGGGCTCCTCCTGGCCTCAGCCTCTTGAGTAGTTGGAACTACAGGCAGAAGCTATCACACCCAGCTAATTTTTCTATTTTTAGTTGGGGGAGGGTCTCACTCTTGCTCAGGCTGATCTCAGACTCCTGAGCTCGAGCAATCCACCAGCTGCAGCTTCCCGGAGTGCTAGCTTTCTAGACCTTGAGCCACCGTGCCTGGCCCCAAGCATGTTTCCATTGGCAGCTATTGGTGAATAATGTCAGCATTTGTGTCTACAAGCTCCTGGCACTAAGAGTGATGAGAACTGGGTACCAAGCTTAGTATGCAGGGATAGCCCCCCCACACACACACACACAAAGACACTCTGATGTGAGAACCAGCTACACCTATTGCATCCGATGACACCTTAAGATGCAATAAGGAGCTGAGGTAGCCATGGCAACATCACACTGCTCCACTTGGATGTGACCAACTAATGTCACAGTTTCGGACTGTGTCAGACCTGGCTGGGGTCCTTTGTCAAGCCAGGTAAACCTCAAGAGCATGAGAATAGATTTTTTGCCAAAGTAGCATCTGGAGTTTTCACTTACCTTTTATTTAATTTGGAAAATTTAAAAAATACAAGGATCTATATTATAAGGTGTGAAGTAGTCCAAGCCCTTGTTCTGTCTACGTTATGGCATTTAGGATGATGTCCGTGGGATTAATCTCCTAAAATATCTCCCGAACACAACTGTTTTACTCCATTTTATCCACGGAGCTAGTCTAAGATCTCATTATCTTTTTTTTCTTTTTCTTTTTTTCTTTTTTTTTTTTTTTTTTTTTGAGATAGAGTCTCACTCTGTCACCCTGGGTAGAGTGCTATGGCATCACTCATCAACCTCAAACTCCTGGGCTCAAGCAATGCTCTTGCCTCAGCCTCCTGAGCAACTGGGACTATGGGCACCCACATAACACTCAGCTTGTTTTTCTATTTTTTGTAGAGACGGGGTCTTGCGCTTCTCCTGGTTGGTCTCCAACTTGGGCAATAAACTTAAGCAATCTACCAGCCTTGGCCTCCCAGAGTGCTAGGATTACAGGGGTGAGCCACTGCCCAGCCAGAGCTCCTGGTCTTTCACGTACTTCATCGCAACAGCCCTTCTCAACAAGCCTCTTGCTCTCAGTCTTGCCCTCTTCCAATCTATTCTCAATATAGGACACTGGTGTTAAATCAGAATTCCAACCACTCTGCCCCTTCATTCAAAATTCTTTAATGGCTTCTCTTTGTTCTTTGGAGAAAGGCAGAAATCCACAGTTCTTTGCCAGATCTAGCCCCTTGCCTGCCTCTGAGATAAGTGCAAGCCCCACCCAAACTCTGGGCTCCAGCTGCCTCCCAGGCTCTTTCCCCTGCAGGAACCATGCACCTGAGCATTCCTGACTGGGCAGAAATTCAATTGTATTTGTTTGTCCTTCCCATCTCAACTCAAATGGTGGGGGTGTTTCCCAAGAATCCTTTCTGCTACCCCACGCCTCGCACACACACACGCTCAGGCAGGGTCAGACTGCCGAGCTACTTGCCCCTATCCTGCAGCCTTTTACATCACAACACTTGTTACAGTTTTCAAATATGTATATACTTTTTGTAATTTTTCTCCAATGGCTATCTCACCAATTAACGTTGTGTTGTGTGAGGGCGGGGCTTGTTTTGTCTATTTTAATCAGCAATCTGTCCTCCACAACACTTAACACTTGATTGAAGATATTTAAGATATATTTGTGAAATCAAGCCTGATTTGGCATAATTATAAAGCTGAAAAGAATGTGAAATGGGAATAAGGAGAAAGATATTTTTGTGGTGACACACTGGGAAAGATGAAGGCAAATGAGAGAAAATTAAGCTCATGGTGGAGCAGTTCTTTGGTGGAGTTAAATTGTCTGGCGCTGAGATGTGGATGCTGATATGTAGGGAGCTGGGATCAAGGATGTGGAAAAGAAGGGCAGTGACCTGTGCTTTTGAGAAGTAAGACTCAGGGACCATGAAGCCTATCCTCGAGGCAGGAGACAACTCCCAGGTCATCAAAGCAGACCAGAGGCAAGAGTAAAAAGCTGTGCACACAGTCGATAGTAAAGTAACAGTAAACTAAAACGATCACTTCCTTGGGACCACAGATGAAGACCAAATAATTACCATCCAATAGTACCTATAAACGGAAGTTAATATTTTTGAGACTCACTAATCATGCTAATATTAAATATATGTAGTATTTACACTACCTTTGCTTATTATAACATTTTTATCATTTTGTTTCCAGAAATGATTATTTACGAGAACTTTCATATTTGTCTCCTGATTTCAATTCCATCCACCCTACTTTTCAAATTCAGGTCTTAAATTTTTCAGCAGGGGATTCTCCTCTGCCTCTTTGCAGTAATAAAAAGCCAGCAGCGCAGAGTTTAGCAGGCTGAGTCCGAAGCCTGTCAACATCCCTTCCAGCCTTACTGTTGTGGGTGCACTGGCCAACTGCCAACTGCCAACTGCCAGCTTCTGTGCCTCTTTGCCTGAGGGCCTTCTCTGAGCTCACGCTGCCCTACAAGGGAAGGCTAGAAGTATGAGACAATTAACTCCTCCTTCTCAACCCCTAGCAGTCTCCACCAATGACTGGCGGGAGGTGGTGAATAAATACACCAGCTTCCTTGTTCTGTGGTTGCCCTGACTCTGAGACTCACGTTCTACACTGGCTCCCAGAGTTACCCCAGGGGAAGGTGTCCCAGTGAGTCACAGGGGAAACCAGATTGATAACTCACCCATTATTAGATGCTTCTCTATCCCTGTCTCATCCCTCCCCATTACCTTACTGCTGTTTCTTAGAATCAACTCCAAAATAAGCTACCAATATTCACTTCTTTGCCTCAGCATCCTCCTCCTCCAACTCCACCCCAGGATATCCAAACTAAGACTTCAAAGAAATGACATGGCAACCCCTACAGCACTTACTGCTTTTACTGTGGTTGTCCCTCATGTCTTCATACAATTTTATAATTATGCCTTAATTTAAATTACTTGTGGAAAGAGAGAATCTGTGTCTTGAGTCATGTATACAATAACATTTTGTGAAACGATAATAGCATTAATATGACACTTGTGTACTGGATCGTGGACACCATTCTAAGAGACTTTTAGACATTAGTTCATTTACTCCTTGTAACAACCCAGTGAGGAGATGCACTGAGCTGAGCAGATTCACATTAAATACAGTCTTACGGACTTTACCTGAGAGTTACTAGCGCTCCATGGGAGAGAGGAGAGAGAAGCAATCCCCACGATGCACCATCAGATTCTGGAAGTCGCGGAACTACGGGATGGAACCTCTGTTTTCTACATTTAGACTCACTTTGGTTTTGAGTTAACAATCGCTATGTGTGAAGTACAAATAGGCCCATGGAGAAGGGCGGTGCCTGTGGCTCAAAGGAGTAGGGCGCTGGCCCCATATCCCGGAGGTGGCAGATTTAAACCCAGCCCTGGCCAAAAACTGCAAAAAAAAAAAAAAAATCCTGTGGAAACTATTGGTTTTCAGAGCATCCCCATTTTTATATTTCTTCAATCACATACTTAGAGAGACCATGTTAGTGCCCCATTTCCTTTCTCCAGTGGAGCTGTGACTCCTAAATCCATAACGTACAGGTCAATTTATAGCAAGAAAATCTATACAGTCCAGGTATATCCTCCTAAAATTGTGCTAAATAAGAACTTAGAGGACAGTAGACCCTAACAACCACACTTCTGGTTTACCAACTATTAAAATACATATTGTATATATGTTTTATGATTAGGTAAGAATTGCCTGAGTCATCTCTGAAGAAGAGGCCGAGTTACAAAACTGCTCCTAACCCGCCTTCTTCCCCGGTAATTACAGTGACCCTCACCTCCGTCATACAACTGAGCAAACGGAGGGTGAAACAGGTGAACTGGCTTGCACTTGACCAAGTTCACAGAGCTTGTGAGGGGTGGGTGAAGAAATAAAGCCAGGCCTGCAGCTTTTACTTTTTATTTTTATTTTTATTTTTTTTAATTAACTGGTTTTTTTTTTTTACCTTACCTAAGTTTATTTATTTTTTTATGTTAACAATTTTTTTATTAAATCATAACTGTGTATATTATGCTGCTTTTATTTACAGTTTGGGATGCTTACATCAAACTGGTTAATGTAGCCTTCACCTTACTTAATTATTGTGTTAAGACATTTATAGAATGCATACTCTCAATTACGCCGGGGGATAGGTAGCAAGTAATGGTCTTGCCAAGAACTGTCACATTGCCTGTGGTTCTATCCTGAGTGATTTAATCTGGGTTTTGTAATTTATTTTTCCTATAAAACCAGGAAAAAGAAAAATTTCTACTCACCATTCGAGTGTAATGGAGATTTCAACGTTCAGATCAGAGAAAAACAAGCAAAGAGTCATAGTATTATGCAAAGGAAGACACCCTCAGAAGGGGTGGTCCATTCAGATGCCACTTTGCAGAGTGCATTAAATGACTGCAAACCTAAATTGCAATCACCCAAATCCGCTGCTCCTACAGTTCATGAAGACTCTGTACTTAGAGTCAGGAATATGAGCAAATGCGAACAGAGACTACGAATTTTCTTAGGCTAATGGTAAAGACCTTGTTACATGAAAGTGACTCTTTTATCACGTATGGTACAGAATATACACAGCATAGCCAAAAAAGCAGTGGAGAGCCTCTTAGAGAAATTTCTCTATCAGAAAGTTTTCTCTTAGCCACACTTTGGGATTTTATAATCACTCAGAGAATCGTATTTATAGAGGTGTCTGCTTGGTATATTTGATGTGCCTGTATCATGTTACAACTAGTTGTGATAAACATGTAAATCTTCCTATAAAATGGGAAAATCATCTTTGTTTGAATTTCATTGTAAACATATTTATCCAGGTATTAGTTTTGATAAAAACCTGTGCTCCAAATAGCAATTATGATAAACATTCTTGTGCCCCACATCACTAATCCACGTAAGAAATACCCTCACAGTATTCTTTTTTAACAAATCTTATTCTTTCCTGGGTCCATTATAATGTTACTTATAATGTCATTTCTATAGGGGGCACTCAATGACACTTGAATTTTTATTGTAGGAAAGAATTGTTTTACCAATATTTTTTTGGTGTACCCCACTAAACATCCTATCCCAGGAAAATATATGGTTTAATGAAAGATAATCCTGATGAGAAATTGGAACAGTCACAGATGTCTCAATTATATTTATATTCTTTTCCCATAAACAAACCTTGCTGCAAACCAGAATTTTTGTCCATTTACTAAGAAAATAAGGAGTGAAAATTTACATTTGCCATTTCACCTCCTTGTCACCTTCCTGGGTTTTGATGTAATGCAACAGAATGATGGCTCCTACTTAATTAAACAGAAATCTGGATTAACTCCAGCTGTGAGCCATGCAATCAGTCCTTGTGTGAGCAAAAAGGGGTGTAATCCCTGGCCCATAGATCATTCCTGCATGGAAATCTGCTCTTACTCAAACCTATCCACAGGCCGCCGAAAATGATTTTTTTTCCCGTATGAATTGCTCAGACTGTGCAGCTGACCTCTGTCCCCACCTTATGAAAAGAACCAGAAAGGCTAAAAGAGCTTGATTTGTCCTCTTCCTATTCCTTGAGGAGTTTTTAATCAAAAGAGGCCCTGCCCTGCCTGTTGATACATCCAGCATTTCTTTGTTTGCTGCAAGAAGCACTAGAGATGTGGTTTGCTGTTTAATGCAGTTTTTTTCACATGCGTCTCTCCAGATGGGTGTAATTTGATTCTTTGATACATATTGAACAGATTTTTTAGAAACAGCTTTTATAGAGGCAGATTTTTGTTGCAATATGATTTCATCTTTCTTCCAAAAAGAGGTATCTTGATTTTCCCTGAATTGTGAATGGATGTACTTACAAAACTCATCCTTTTAATACAGAAGGCTGCAAGACCCTGTTACAGACTCAAGTCAACCATAGTCCATGCAAAAAGTAAGGATGTGTCTGTCTTGCTGGGATTGATACGGGTGGACAGAGACTCATCAATCTGGGGTAGTTTGCCATTAAGGAGGTGTAAATATAGCCCCTGGAGCTACTCAGGGTTAGGAGGGAGTAAATGTGAACAAACAGGGCAGCTCGGCTGTTAGGCCAGCGCAGAAGGGGGTGAGCTGAACTCACAGGCGTCCTGTTCCTCTCCACTGTGGGTGAGCGAAAGGGCGTCTTTTTACACGAAAGAGAGAAAAGGGACGTGGACAAAAAAGATCCAAAGATATCTTGGATTTGTACAGTTATTCTTGATGGCATCTTTTTAAAAATTAATGAAAGTATCAGGCTTTCTCCAGTGTGTTTCTCCACATAATTCTGCACACCAAATCCAAATTCCCATTACACATGGAAGGTTGTGAAACTCTTAGTGTCTTGTAACTCTCAAAGTGCAACTGGGCTTGGTTTCTTAAAAATAAATAAATTAATTAGAAGTTCACTTACCTTGGATTCTTCTCTGATTGCCAAAGAAAATCACCTGTCAAAGCAAAGTGAAATGTCAAAGTTCAGTACTTTGAATAACCTGGAGTGGTTCAAAGTTATGGAGGCAAACGTCTCCAGGGTAAACCTTCCCATAGGTCTAGGATGTCCTATAGCAGCAAGAGGAAAGGTACTACAAAGTGCTCCTCTCAGACCGGTGATCCTCAGTGGCTCTGACTAAGGTCAAGATACCAGGCGCTGTTAATAGGTCCCCGTCTGATTCTAATGTGCAACCAGGTTGAGGCCCACTGTCATAGAGACATTTAAAATATGCAACTCTGATTTCCAGATTACTTTCTCATTGTCAGAACAGACCTTGACTTCTCTAGGTACAGATTCTTCACCAACAGTAAACTTTAATTTAGACAGAAACAAACTGAAGTCAAGTTCTTAACGAGAAGTGATTACAGTCTTAGTTGTTGGGAGCAATAGGAAGCTTGGCTCTGATGTCTGCAGATCCTGGCCTTGAGCAATCCTCTATGAGATAGTGATTCAAAGGGCTGCTGTCTAAAGATTGCTGTGTCAGCTCATCACCGTGGACTGCAGTGCCATGGCCCAAGTGTCAGGACCTAGTATACCTTTTTGTTTGTCCAAGGTTATCTGGCACTTAATTTGTAGAACTAGGATTGAAACCTGTGCCAGGCTCCCAAACCAGAACATTGATTTTGTGACATTCAACATGGCACTAAGCTAGCTCAAAAAATTATGTGTTATTCCTGAGTGATCTTCAGCTGACCGTACCATCCAATAATCCAATCCTGTTTTAAATTTCACTGTAAGATCACTCACCCAACCATGAACATAATTTGCTATGTAATTAATACTATATAAAAACTCAACAAAAGTGTTTAGCTATTTCACGTTTATTCCCACAAATGTTTGCGAAATGTCTGTTCTATGTAAGGGATAAAGCAATAGAAATCATAAACAGACAAGCTGGTTCCCACACCTCCAGGAGCATTTGCCTGTAGGGGAAATAATTACAGGAAATTGTATATTATATACTTAAATTGTAAAGAGTGCCATAAAAGAGGCAATAGTTTTGCAAAGCACAGAAACTTTTTTTATAGTAAGTAGAATAATTCCCTACTCAAATTCGTAACTTTGTATTTTCCTGTATCAGGTACTTCAGTCAATAATTCTAACAAGATTTTCTTGATTAAACCTAAATCACTTAATAACACTTGATTCATGCATATCATTACACTCTCCAGTTCCCATTTGACACATAGATTTGAGGTTGGTTTCTTGCGGAAGGGTGTTGGTAAGGCAAGTTCTCTGTGTCAGCGGCATTGATGTCAGCCTTTTTGACAAGAGTTGGAGAGAATTCAAATTTCCACCAGTGGACTCACTGCTCTGAGTGAAGAATTTGATAAGATATCAATGTGATATATAAATGGCATCAAATAAATAGCCCATCAGGGCCTTTGGAGCACATGCTTAAAGGATGTTTTATCCAAAAGATTTCAGGATCTTGAGGGGAATTAAACAAAAACAAGACAGAAAAGTTCCTCTAAGGTGTGAAGAGAGTGGGCAAAGGCCAGAGCTGGGCGATGATGAATAAGGAAGGCAAGACCATCATGGGGCCAAGTTCCTGTTGGTTGTGGGATGAAAATCTCATTTGGTGACAGATGTTACCAGTATCTCTTTTAATAAGGGATGGGACACAAACTTCCTATCTTACTTTGGGTTCTCTCAAAGGGAGAGCCTGAGACAAAGGTAGGTAGCAAGGACAATGAAACAGGGAACAGCAAAAAGCAGCACCAGTAGGTGCTGCTACTCAGGGCAACTGGTGCTTAATACCTCCATTGTGAAGGTGTCTCAATATTGCCCCACCCAAAGTGGGAAGACGGAGGCATTTCCGCCCCCCACCCCCATCCCATGCCCATCTTGTTTGACGTTTGCCTCAAAGTGTTGAGTTCATTTCTAGGTTTCGGGGGCAACTGGTCTTTGGGAGAGCTCCACAGATGTAAAGCAGAGAGACTGAGTGGTATACTTGATATGGTAGGTACCCTGCACTTAAACCTGTCCATCACCTCATACTGAAATTGGGTGGCTTGAGGAAATGACATCCCAGGAGCAAGCCAGATGTGCCCAGTAGACAGTTTGTCAAGGACCAGGCCTGGGCTTTGTCATCTCCATTTTTAATTCATACTAATAGCCAGAAATATCATTATTTTAGTAGACTTCATGAAAAATGGGTGAATACACTTTCTGTTCTCTCTTCGTTGGCTCTGAAAATTAAATGGAACATCCTCATTCAAAAAAGCCACTCATTAAAAAGTAGCCTAGTAAAGAATGTTTCTACAGAGGGCAATTTCCTTTTGAACAGTGTAGATAGAGACTGTTGCTTTCACACCCTCTGTTCTTTTACCCCGAAGACATCAATAGTTAAGACTATTTTCTTCCTACACAAAGCTGCTGAAGACTCAATGCATCAACAGTTTCCATTTGTGGAAAGTACAGATCTTGGCAAGATAGGACTCCTCTGTCCAATACAGAGGGAAGTTTAGGGTCTCGATTCCTAGCCCTATCCTACTCATCATGTTAAAAGGGCATCTGAAAACTCATCTCTAGCTCATACCAGCACATGGTGGTCAGCACCTGCTGACTCATGGATATGAGACAGTTTACCATGTTTGTAACGTAACTGTTTTGCTACTGTCTTCAGCAGCTCATTTTCAATAGAACATATCAATTTAAATGTATCATACATTAAATATATAAACAATATATTATTTACTTAAATTTAAATAGTTCTGTTTATTTACATATATTTATTTATTAAAATGCATAAATATGTATAAATTTGAAAAATTATGCATATACATTATTTCTTTTCAGAGATGGTCTCAAAAGGTCCAGCAGGGATTCAAGGCATTGGGGAAAGGATAGAATGTCCTTGCACAAAAAGAATGCACTGAAAATTGTATCAATATTCCTGTTATAAACTGATAAACCCTGATCTCAGTGCGGTCAAGTTTCACATGCCTGAGCTGACATGCCAATCTGCCAGCAGTCATATGGTACTCACATGGCGACACTCCGCAGATGCCAGCAAAATGTGAGACGTTTTTGGCTCATTTCCTTTCGTTTTCTTGAGTGCCATGTTGCCTGTACACATGCACACCCACATGCGTGCACACGCACACACACGCACACGCTCAGGTCTTTATCATACTGTAAGAACACTGATATGATCCAGTGAATCACAGCGGGTCTTTGAAAATTACCTTACCCCTGCTTCTCTAGGGATTCAAAATAAGTTATCAATTAACATTTAACATGGAGGCTTTTATTTTCAAAATTTCAAACTAAATAAGAGTTTTCAGTTTCAAACTGAGTTTTCTTACGAGTCTGCATAAATTCTTTTCAGTAAAAAGTACATCTACATACAGATTTTTAAGGGTTTTTGATTAGGTCTCATTTTTTAATTTTATTATTTTTTAATATTTTGTTTCCTTGAAATCAATTTCATAGCAAATGTTTCATGCTAAACACCATGTATGATTCAAAGTATGGAACTGCAAAAAATTAAACATTTCTATTCTTCCGATTTTAAAATTGATGAGTGTCACTGCATTGAAGAATTCACGGCTCTAGTTGTTGTAACACCATTCCATAATTTCATATAATAAAAATTTTAATCCTTCAATGTTAAAAATTTGAATAAATTCACTTTTCCTCATTAGAGTTACTACATTGCTGAATGTACACCGTGTGTATTTCAACAGTTCACTTTTCAATCAACTCAATTTATACAGAAATTCTTTGCTATTACTTTGCAAGTGGTAGTGAGCAAATTAATGGAAAATGAAATCAAAGTGACACATTCACATAGTTATGACAAATGCAACTACACACACAAATCAGCCATGTTTCCAGCCAAACATTATCCTCAACCCCCAGCTTCAAGCAAGGAAGGCATGTCTGTTTCAACTCTGTATTTCCTTTATTCAGACCTTAATGGCACATAAATATTTGTAATGTAATGCATACAGTATTTACAAATATAAATACAATATGGTCTACCTTTATCTTCTAGACCCTTATATGGAGTGAGCTCCTTCGGCATACTATATACAAAATGGATGGCAGATGGCAATTGGATAAAACTAATATACTGTCTGGCTCACAAATGAAGAAAAGTATCTAATGAGTACTATCTTCCATACCCTCCCTAAGGATGTTGCCACTACAGAAGATATGATTTCAATAAATATAATGAATTATTTTCATTATAAACACACCACTGCCAATTTTTTTTCCAAAAAGCAATGATTACATAAATATATTCCCAAAGCAAAGAGAAATACATTCAAATTTAAATTGAATTCATTCTCTAGTCTATAATCACAATGATCTTTTAGAAACTTTCCTTTGACATTCAGATAAAAATCCACAGATCAGATCAAAACATCCTTTTGAGAGACAAAAGAAGACTAACTTTTATAAATTCTGGTAAGAATTTTAACAGAACGTCAACTCTCTCCAATTCCTGAGTAGCCCAGATTAAAATATAGCAATTAAGCCATTGTCATAGAATATTAAATTATTATGAAAATTCCTATATCTTAGAAGAGTATAAATGTGTTCTCATTTCCTTAAAACTCTTAAACAAGAAAACAAAGAATGATATATTTACACATCACTCCTTCACTGATTTTAGCAAAAACAATTAAGTACCCATTAGATACTAAGCAATTGGTAGGTATTGAAATATAAAAATGAATTAAGACACAAAGATACTGCCATCAAGGAACTTAAATCACACTTTAAGCACTCACTTTTAACGTTGCTATGAATGATGTTTGGACAACAAAGAGAGCAAATGAGAGACACAGAAAATAGTGGATAATTCTAGGCTGCATAGAAAATAAAAACAGTTACTGATCTCTGTTAGTAGGAGAAACTGTGCTCTGGCAAGGCTTTTACAACAGGCTAGATATCCTTTCACTCACCTGTTCCTATGGCAGTTATTATAGCTTAGATTAAATTGTATAAATTTATTCTTAAATCATTCAATCTATTTGAAATTTTACATAAAGTCTAGATTGAGATTAAACTTTTAGCATAGCCTTTCTTCATTGATATGGTTGCAAATTCTTTAAGCAAAATTATAATGAGGTTATTAATAAATCTAAGCAGGAAAATTTGATTTTAAGCCCATATGAAACATTTTACTTTGAGGGAATTGAGAAATTCATTCTCAAACATTCTTATCACTGAATAGAATAGGTCTATTATATGAGACATCATTAGCCTGGGTCTTAATGAATAAAAAACAAAATGTTATTTCCTAAAAATATTCAACAATTGTCTTCTGCTTATTTGTGGGGACTTTTTTTTTTTTTTAGGGGGAGCTTTGATTTATCTTTTTTTTTTGAGACGGAGCCTCAAGCTATCCCCCTGGGTAGAGTGCCATGGCATCACAGCTCATAGCAACCTCCAACTCCTGGGCTCAAGCGAGTCTCCTGCCTCTGCCTCCCAAGTAGCTGGGACCACAGGTGCC
>CAUYQV010191455.1:0-10601 GCA_963574575.1 Galagoides demidoff | reverse complement strand
ATCTGGAACACACTTAGAGAGCTAAAAATAGACCTGCCATTCGACCCTACAATTCCATTATTAGGTATATACCCAGAAGACAAAAAATCACATTTCAATAAAGATGTTTGTATCAGAATGTTTATTGCAGCCCAATTCGTAGTTGCCAGATCATGGAAGAAGCCCAAGTGTCCATCGATCCACGAATGGATCAATAAACTGTGGTATATGTACACCATGGATTAGGCATTTTTCTATAGCTCCTGATCCAGAGACAGGCCACTGGTTTACTGAACTCTTTCCCTGCAGAGCATGCACTTTTGAAGAAAACATGGTGGGGATATGTGGTTGAAAAGTGGGGCCAAATATTTAAAATCAGAAGTCTTCCTTCTATGCTATTACTTTTGTTGCCACTCAACTGTATCTTCCCTCCACTTTTCTTAAGCATGAGGGTGAGAGTAGGTAGGGAGAGCGAGAGTGTTTTGTGAAACAAGTGTTGCCTTCCTTTGAATGTGAAGAATAAATTATGATTTGTTCTTTTTCTTTCTTCTTCTTTTTCTTTTTTGAGACAGAGTCTCACAGTGTTACCCAGCTTAGAGAGCCATGCCATCAGCCTAGTTCACAGTAACCTCAAACACTTGGGTTCCAGTGATCCTCCTGCCTCAGCCTCTGGAGTAGCCAGGAGTATAGGCGCCCTCCACAATGCCTGACTAATTTTTCTATTTTTAGTAGAGATAGAGTCTCACTCTTACTCTGGCTGGTCTCAACCCCTGAGTTCAAGGGATCCTCCTGCTTTGGCCTCCCAGAGTGCTAGAATTATAATTGTGAACCACTACACATCAGGCCTTCTTGTACCTGACTTTCTTTTCTTTCCTTCCTTCCTTCCTTCCTTTCTTTTTTTTTTTGAAGCAATATGTATTTACCAAATAGTTATACTCAGTCTCCCATTGATCTAGGGCCCGTGTACAAAAATCCCTGGGCTTATGTGGTTAGTGATCTCCTCCTCCTTTTTCTCACAGAAAATAAGGAAAGTCTACCTCTCTCTCCAGGGAGAGTCTAGTCAGAGAGTTCTTTGCAGCTTAATTGAAAAATAAAAATTGTGTATGTTTAAAGTATACAGCGTGATGATTTGATATATCTATATATTGTGAAATGAGGACCACAATCAAGCTAATCAACACATCTGTAGCCTCATCTAGTTACCATTTTTATGTATCTAATGAGAACACTTAAGATTAACTCTCAGGAAATTTCAAGTGTACAGTCCAGTTTTATCAACTGTATTCTCCATGTTATACTTTAATATATTTCATCTTTTAATTGAATTTATTCATCTTTTAATTGAAAGTTCGTACCTTTTGACCAACATCCCCTCATTGTCCCCACCCACCTCCCCATTCCCTCACCCTCTGTCATGGTGTGAAGATTCTACTGGCCATAGGTATCATGGTTAGCTTGTAGGTGCTCACAGGTTTATTTTGCCAGTCATATTCTCTCTTTTTGAAGGTGTGTGGATTATTACTCTTTTCATTCACTTGTGATGATTGTCTTCTTTGAGATTTATTATGTAGGGCTCTATCTCTTGCTAAAAGGATGTATAAACCAAGGGAAAATTCCTGGTAACAGCTGTGTAATTCATGTAGCATTAAGATATTAGCTGATATAAGGGACAGGGTTAAAAAATATAATGAAATGTACCAAAAGAGACTTTGTAGAGGAAACTTTTCCATACCCAGAAATACATAATTGCATAGTTCCCACATTAAATTTCCTGGTTTTTAAAAATTATTATCTAGATTGATGAGAGGCAACCATTTATACAGTTTATCTATTGCCATATAACAAATCACCCCCAAATTTACTTGCTTAAAATAGCAATAATAATTTATTACCTTTTGTGGTTTTTGCAGATCATGAATTTGGGAATGGGTAGGTTGGATGATTATGGGTGGTGAACTCTAATGAAGCCGGAGCTTGATGTTTGCCAAGCTGCACTCATCTAAAGGCTGTCTGAGGCTAATAGATTTATGTCCAGATGACTCAGGCACATGGCCAGCAATCTGGAGGTGATTGTAAGTGGGGAGTTTCAGTTCCTGTACATCTGAGCTTTTCTACAGGTCTGCTTGATTATAGCATGGTAGCTGACTTTTCCCAGAGTGAGCGATCCAAGAGTGGAAAACCAAGGTGGAAATTGCAGTGCCTTTTTGGACTTCACTTAGAAGTCACACATCATCATGCCTGTTGTCATTGGTCACAGAGAGCCAGGCCTGATTCATTTTGAAAGAGGAGTACCCAAGGGCAAGAATACCAGAAGGTATGCATCACTGGGGCCATCTTGGAGGATGGCTACCGCACCATGCATATGAAAGAGGAGAAAACCTGATTACCAAGAATAGGAATAATAATAACAATAATGGCAACTACTACTTTTGTGTCTTAATGATTTCAACATATAAATTTCTTATATAATTTTTAGGCTGGTATTCTCCCCTGGTTCTCTTTTTTCTTCCTTGCCTCTATTTTGTCTGTCACATTCATGGATCTCTTCAATCTACCATTTCAACATGTTTCCTCAGGGGCTTATCTTGCATGCTTTTCCATTCTCCCTGTACACATGGTACCTGGGTGAGTTCATGGTGCCCACCATCTTCCTTTTCTGCCTAAACTTATTTCATTGCAGGCACCTATCTCCCAAGGCATTGCAAACTGCACATGTTCAAAATGTAACTGATTGCTTTCTTTTCAAAGCCCACTCTGGCTCTACCCCTTTCTGGATGAACGACCTGGCCCATTACTGGATTGTGAACTCTTTATCTTTTTCGCCCTGGTGTCTAACCTGATATCTGGCATGAAATTGACAGAGTATTTGTTGGATGAACATACGCATTCCGAAATCTCTATTTGAAGGCATATTTATGCTTTTGCAGGGCAGTTGAATGCCAAGCTGCCAAAAATAAATTATAGGAAAACTTTGATAGAAGAATTTTAAAGCATCGGTAATACATTCGTGTTAAATGGGCAAAAATATAATACCTACATATTAACATTTGTGGGTGGTTTTGAGAACTTATTTATTAACCAGAAATGCTGTCTGAAAGTCATTGCCAACTAGTATCTGAGGTCTCAATGCCCAATACTGCCATAAGGGCCCACAACTCTATGTATTATCAGGATGGAAACAAAGCTCTGTCTTTTCAAAAATTCTGTTATTGAATATGGCTCCTTGCAACCATCCCTTATTCTAACCCCAGCAGAACTCCAGCTTTCTCCTTTGACTTACCCTTTCCATATAATATACTGATTGTCAAAGAATAGGAATAGAGAGTGGTGGTGGTGTGATGATGATAATGATAGTTAACATCTACTGATTTTCGTCTGTGTTTCAAGTGATGTGCTAAGTGGTCTGTACACATTATCTCATCATCTTTAACTCCATTTTAGAGGTGAAGAAACAGAGGCTCCCAAGATCACACAGTAAATAAGAGATAAATTCAGGTTGAGATTGACATCTGTCTGACTCAAGACCTTTTTTTAATTTCAAAATATTAATGGGGTACAAATGTTTTTGATACATGGATTGAGTCAGGGCTATATGTGTTCCCTCTTTGTTACCCTGTTTCTACCCTTTTGTCCTTGGACTCACTCACATTAATGGGTGCCACATGCTTTCTTAGAGGAGATAATACTACATAGAATCGCTGAGTTAGAGGGAACTCTAGAAGTCATATATATAAACCTATAAACCTGCATATGTTAGATATAAGACACTATAGCCTCTGCTGTTACTTTGGTGTCTTCTCTAAGTAGAAATTCTCAATAGCTCAATGAAGTATCTATGAAAGCTATATATGGGAAAACATGGACTCCAGCAGCAAGGGGACTTGCCAGATGTTATCTAGTAAGCTGGTAACAGAGCTGGGACTAGAATCTAGGTCTAATACCTAGTTTCTTTTTCTTTTCTATTTTAATGTTTAGACTTACAAGTGTAAACCCACATTTCTAATCATCATGAGCCACAGATACACATGACTATTCTGAGATGTCTCAAATAATATAGATGTTTAAAATTGGGGAATAAAGGACCAGTACCAGCCTGTACTGGTGACTGGTTTACCTTCACCCAAGCGCCTCCTTGAGTCCTTAAACTTGTTTTCTATCCTGCAGCTTTATTGAGGCATAAATGACAAATAAAAAATTGTATATTTATTTAAGGTGTACAACATGGTAACTTGATATATGTATATATTGTGCAGTGATTCCCACAATCAAGGTAGTTAACACATCCACCTTGTTTAAAATAAGTCTCTATTATCCCAGGACTTCCAGACCCTCCTGATAAGGGTCCTGGGTCTTCCTGCAAGGCCAACTTTAATACAACTTCTCTCCACAAGGGGGAGCCAAAAATGCTCTGGGGGGCTAGGAGATAAAAACACTCGAATAACAGGTTTGCAAATCCTGCTTTCTTTCTGGTTTGTTTTCCCAGTAAAACGCTCCCAGCAGTCTCCAGAAAGGAAAAGCAGATGGTGTTGATGCTGTTGGTAGTGTTTTTGTCTATGGGCATGGGATAGGGGTGGGGCACTTTCATTTGAAAAAACTGTAACCAGAGAGAGAAAGCCCTTCTGAGCAACCAGCCAACGCTAGGTTCTCATCACCTGTTTCTTTCTTCTGCTGGAACTTTGTCCTGTAGAGCTGTTCTTTTGTCACTGCATGTGGGAACTGGATCAGCTGCCTACTAAAGTCTGCTTGCTTAGTATGGGGTCAATAATCTTGCCTCGTCAGTCCATTGGAGCTGCTTCTGTCACCCCCCACTAAGGGAGTCAAAGAGGACTTGGTAAAAGGCTTCTACAGCTTTCTTTGCAGAAGGTGGATAGATGCTGTGGGGGAAGATCTCGTAAGAGTATTCCCTTTAGCACTGCTTTAACTTTAGTAAAACCTGAATTTCAGTTAGGCCAGGAGCAAGAATGGTTGCTGTGGCTTTGACAGATACAGCAAACTTCTGAATCCACATCTGCAGAATAAATTTGGCCAACAACCAGGAGTATGTACAAGGGATAGAAAACTTCAGGCTTATTCTGTATGTAAAAATTAATTAAACTATTGTTTTCATTGACACCCTGCAGATCTTTGTTTCTATCAGAAATATTTAAGAAATTTACATGTGATAATAACTTTCAAACACAATATTTCCAAATGTCAAGTTAATGTGATCAGGGAGCAAAAAGACTCAAGTACTCAGTATGGGGTTCAGATCACATCTGTTTCCACAAGTACTTTTGGGACCCTTTGAGGCAAAGACAGTGGGGGACCTTGGCTTATTTGCAAGAACTGGAGGTGAAGATGCAACACCCTCCCCACCTCGCTTCATCTTCAAAAATGGAGATGAAGAATTCACAGTATAGCCTGTTACTTCAGGAAAAAAGAAGTTGTGAGTCATTTTAATAGCAGAAATAACAATACTCATAAATAAAAAATAGGGTTATGTTTTTGGATGGAGAGAAGTAGGCTATGAAAATGACATATTTTGAATAATATAATTTCACAGCTAAGATGTAATTACTGATGTTTTTAAATAGTATAGCAATAATCGAGTAATTGTAAAACCATTCAGTTTCCTGTAGGCACTTAAGAATTACTGTTTGTTTTTTGGAGTGGAAGTAACATCTTTTGCGTTAGGTTTTGGAACATGCCCACTGCTGAATAGAATGTTCTAGTCACACATTATATTTCTTTTGTGTAATTGCACTAAAAGAATACATTGGCATATTGTATGGTTTATAATTAGCTGGAAGTAAAAATGAAGAAAAGGCACAAGCCGTCAACGATGAATTTGTTATTCTAAACATTTTACTTTTCTAATAAAATGCTATCTAAATTGAAGAAAATGTAAACCGCCCCCTCCCAAAACCTTAATGTTTAGTTAAGAGTTAAACCAAAGCTCTCTCAGATACAGAAATGATCAGTGATTAGACTTTTTGATACTTCCCAGGAGTTCCTTCATAAGGCAGTTTAGCTTTTGTTTAAACCTGTCCTTGAGGACAATTGAGGTTCTGTCTCAACCTGCCTTTGAAGACATGTTGGGTTAGGTCTAAACCTGTTATTTTATCACTGTCACCCCAAATCAAGCACTGATGAGGTTTTATGACCCTGAGGCCCCAGTTGCAACTAAAACAATTAGTAATAATTGTCAAAACACTTGCAGTTATTATATAACAATGCTTACCTTGAGCCACTAGCAATCTCTTAACCTTTAGGCTGTAGGTTCCTTAATTTTTTTCCTAATTCCTTACATGAATTTTGTATGAGTCTAGTCAGGAAGTATAGACTGTTAAGAACTGTGAAGGATTTGGAAATTTTACCTTATTTGCAAGCCAGGAACTTAGCCTGAGACAGTTTCTTGGATGCTGGCAGGAGGCACAAGACTCTTGGATCAGAGACAAATAGTTTATTATTCATAATAGTAGCAGTAGCCAGAGTATCAGCATTTTTGCTCTGGTTTTCTAAGCTCCAGTACCAGAAGATGATGTAAAGAAGGCCACACAATATCTGCACACTCAGTGGGTTCTATTATAGGAGAGAACCCCGTAGCTTAGAGAGCTCAAATTGTTTTTAATGGGCAGTAAGCACACCAGACTTTTGCTTCACAGAGTGACATTATCTTTATTATATTGGACAGCTGTCATCTCTGTCTTCTAAGGCTTTAAGCAAACTGCTCTTTTCTCCACAGCAAGACACTATCTTTGTTTTCCAACATTGTTTGTTACACGAACATCAAGAAAAGATATCCTAGAACAAAAGCACTTGTCTCTCAAACACAGACTAAGGCCAAGATGGCCTCTGGAAAACCATTGGCCCAGTCCATCCTTGGGAGATGCTGCTGACAGGTCAAAGTACCACAATTATCACTATTATTACTATTTTTCTGGAAGAGTTTGGTCCTGAGGCTACTTCATCTCACCAAAGCAAGAAGTCTGTACTACATACGTGACTCCATGTTTAGCCAAGAGATTAGGGATGAGATTTCTTGATCACCATATTTGGCTTGCAACCTGAGATTGTGGGCCAATGGTCCCAAAGTTAACATACTAGTTTGATTTATTACCATCCCCCACTTAAAAAGGAATAAACTGGTTTAACTAAAGCTTTATGTAGCCCCAGCTCAGCGGCTCAAAGCTTTGAAGGGAAAGGCCATTCTATTGTGAGGAAAGATGTGGAATTTGGAAGCTCAGGCCAACTCTTGGTCCTTGAAGAAAAATCAGTCTCCTGATAGATCTTCTAGACCAAGGGACCACAAAGTCAGCCAAAAGATCTCTGTTTATTTGCCACATTTTCTTAGATAGGTAGAAATGTTATTTTTAAATCAGCAAGCTGTACAATTAACAAAAATATTGAATTACAGAGCTATATTAGTCATGAAAGTTCCCAAATGATTTCAACTTTAAAAAATATTTTGCCTGTCTTTTTTTTTTTTTTTTGAGACAGAGTCTCACTTTGTTGCCCTTGGTAGAGTCCTGTGGCATCATCACTCACAGCAACCTCAGACTCTTGGGCTCAAGTAGTTCTCTTCCCTCAGCCTCCCAAGTAGCTAGGACTATAGGCGCCTGCCACAAAGCCGGGCTATTTTTAGAGATGGGGGGAGGTCTCATGCTAGCTCAGACTGGTCTCCAACCTGTGACCTCTGGCAGTCCTCCTGCTTCAGCCTTGTAGAGTCCTAGCATTACAGGCATGAGCCACCACGCCCATCCCAAGATTATTTTGTCTTAAAAGTACCTTTGTTTCTTTCTCACTTATCAGATTCTAGGATATCCAGCCTGAGAGAAGGCAGCATCACTGGGTTACATTTCATACAGTTGTAAAGTTGCCAGGAATCTTAGGGCCCGGCAGGGCAGGCTGATCCCAGGGCTAAGTCCTTGCTGTGACCCTTTGCCAGAGAATGGTTGTCCTTCTGCTCTGCCCATGAGGTAGCTGAGGCAACAAAGCTCTGGACTGGCTGAAACTCTGGATGTGTTCTAGGCTCTGCCATTGATTGGCTGTGAGACTTTGTGGATATCACTTGTGTTCTCTCAGCCTGGATATACTCGGATCTAAAGAAGAGAGAGAGAGAGAGACCAGATGATCCTTTAGTGTTCTACTAGCTAGAATGTGTGAATATTTGAACATTTAAAAGTGATTTTCTTGCTGACAATAGAACTAACACATGTTTATTTTAGAAAAATAAGGAAATATAGATTTAAATAGAATTTCTAATACTATTACCAATTTTAGTGACTACGTTAGTCCATTTTGTATGTGTGTAATAAAATTGCCATCATACCATTTTGTAATTTTGCCTTTTCTGCATAATAAGATAACATGCACATCTTATCATAGCAATTGGACTTTAATCCTGAAAGCAACGGAGAGGTGTTGAAAGGTTTTAAGTAATTTTCCCTCTAAGTCATCCCTCTCCAGGTTCAGTGACAGAAAAGAAAGAAGAGCACTTTCATACAGTTTTTGAGTTTAATTCATTCCCTTCTTTATTGCTTTCTGCACAGAAAATAACTGTTGATGATTATCTTCATTAAAGATGGGAATTATAGATTATTCTAGAAGTTTAGACATCTGGAGATGCTATATTATTAGCACTTTTATGTGTACATTTATCTGTTACTCAAACAGATTAAATGGCACATTTCAAGGCATTAATCATATGGAGACTATTTAATTACACCACAGTCAAAACTATCAGCTGTGAATATCAAGTCTCAGGGCTTCCAACTCAGATATTGACAACCATTGAGCCAATTTTTTGCAACATGTGCGCCAATTGTTACAAAACAACTTTTGGTGTCCAAATTTATTTAAGATTCTTTCATTCTGTTTACATTCAAACAGATCTGAGGCGGTGCACAAAATTAAACACTGTAAAAACACCTTTAAATTTCAGAAACCAGGGATATCAACTAAGAAACCAAAAAGGGTGGATGCCATGAAGTATCTGGATGAGCCAATCCAAGTCTGTTTCCTAGCAGCCAAAGTAAACAGGAAAATACATTGGCCTGCATATTTTTATTGTTGCTGCAGGAAAAATATGTATGCTTCTTTTCCCCAGACAAATTTTATCCTGAAATTTATTGTATGTTCCCTCATGTGAGAAATAATAGGTGATAGTAGACATCTTCTCACAAAGGAACAACTCTGTTGAAATGGATAGTTCCTGTATTATTAACCTTCTATACAACGTGTCAGAGTGTAAATATTAAATTGTTATTCAGTTTAGACATTTCTTTGGAGGCTAATATGGTACTTGGCTTTCTGATGATTTAATTTCCTATTAAAATAGAACTTAGAGAATATGGCTGATCATATAGCTGTCATGTGCACTTGGTTCTTTCTTTGTCAAGTATCAGAAGCCTCAAGGGAGCCACTGCCTGAAGAGAGACTGGGTAAGAATCACAATGGAAATCTTGGTTAGGTAACTCTTAGATCCACGATCTAGGTTTATCCATACGTTTTGAGTAGGCACTCAATAAAGTTTTGTTGAATGAATAACTTATCAGGGTCCACAACAGAGACAGACTTGTTCCTCCCTCTCAGTATGCTCTCTCTGCCAGGAACCATCTTATATGATTCTGCATTTTTTTTTCATGTACTGCCCAAACTTTCTTCTTATTTGTGTCCCTATGGCATTCTCCTTTTCATTTTCCTTCTCATCAGTTCTATCCTTGTGTATTCTGCATCTACCATGTTTCTATACAACAGCTATCACTAGAAAGCCAACACAATTGCATTTCAAAAATAACTCTTGTCTCCGTGCCCGTAGTACAGTGGTTACGGCACCAGCCACATGCCCCGAGGCTGGCAGGTTTAAGCCCAGACCAGGGCATTTAACCAATGACAACTGCAACAAAAAAAATAGCTGGGTGTTGTGGTGGGTGCCTGTAGTGCTAGCTACTTGGGAGGCTGAGATAAGAGAATCACTTAAGCCCAAGAGTTTGAGATTGCTGTGAGCTGTGATAACATGGCACTCTACCGAGGGTGACATAATGAGATTCTGTCTCAATAAATAAATAAATAGCTTTTAAAATAATTACAAAAATAGGAAATAACTACCAATAAAGGGCTGGTTTTATTATGAAATCCCAATATGATGGAATCCTATGCAGCTGTTAAAAAGATGTTGAAGAAGATTTAATGATATGAACCAATATCCACGATAGATTTTTTAAGTGGGAAAAATATTACATGTGTGTGTATTTATACATGTATTTCTTCTGATATCTATCTGGTGATATGTAGAGACACAGCAACAGAGAGAGAGAGAGAAGTAAACAGAGACACAGAGAAAGTGTGCAGCTTTGGGTGATGACATTAGAGGTGACAGCATTTCTTTGCATTTTTGATTTTCTGTATTTTAAAAAAGTTGTACAGTAAACATGGATTATTTGTGCTTCAACAAAGATAGAAAATGTAAAACTCCTTGGCAGGCATACAAAGCTTTTCAGTATGTTCTTTTTTTTTTTTTTTTTTTTTTTGAGATGGAGCCTCAAGCTATCCCCCTGGGTAGAGTGCCATGGCATCACAGCTCATAGCAACCTCCAACTCCTGGGCTCAAGCGAGTCTCCTGCCTCCACCTCCCAAGTAGC
>CAUYQV010191453.1:0-18723 GCA_963574575.1 Galagoides demidoff | reverse complement strand
GTGCTCCCCATTGCATGGCGGAAGACTGGCCCTGCTTTCACTGGGGAAAATTAATTCTAGATAAACAAAAGAAGTGGGCCAATTGACTGCAGGTTCTTTCCATAAACATTTCTGACTATTTTTCTGTTTTTCCGTGAAGCTCACTGTGTAACCCAGTCTTCAGAGCTCTGTGACTTAGAGACTGCCGGGGGTGGGATTCTTTCTATCTTCTTTTACTAATCTCCAATATGAAGGGATTTCGTGCATGTCTTTCCTCTGGGCAACTCAAAACCACCCAACTCACACAACCACCATCAAAAATTTGCAGTGGGTACCATCAGAGTCATCATAAACCTTCTTTAAAAGACGGAATCTTAGAATAAGTGAGTTTGAAAACTCCTCAGGTAATGTACAAAACGCACCCTGGTTAAAATTCTCGTTAAGTAGGTTTTCTTTCAAATTCTGCAATTGGAGAAGCAGTGTTTAGATGGACATTAGGTGTTGGTGAGTGGTGAGTGAGCTGTATCAATACGTGACTATATTAAAATCCTGAATTAATGGTCTGCCTGTAAACAGCAATTCATGTTTCTAGTTTCATCAGGTTAAAATATCTATTGTCAGTTTGGCTTCCTCCTTCCAGAAATAGATGTGACCTTTTGAATTTAAAGTATTTTGGGCGCATCATAAAGCTTACTCATGACATTTCTTTTTATTTTCCTCTCTCTCTTGCACCCTCTCACTCACATCCTTCTGGTTGTAATTTTAGCAGCCCTACATTCCCAACATCAAACAGAGGTTAAGCACCATGTTATTTAAACAAGATGAATGTATTTGATAATGACTGAGTAAGGGAAGTGGAGGAGGAACAAAGCAGGGAGGAGCAGTAACTCCCAACAGTGGGGAGTGGTAACTCCCAACAGTGGGGAGTGAGGAGAAAGGTTTGGGCAACACCACATTTAGGGGTCTACTCAGTAAAAACACTGCTGACATAACATTATAATTCATCGCCCTGAATTTTTTATGTTTCTCGCTTTGGAAAACAACTCTGTCTGGTATATAATTTCACCCTTTTATTATGACATTGGAGAAAGTAGCCAAGACTGGTTAGGTTTAATTGCTCCCATCAAGTTATTTTAGATGTCAGCTTCTACAAGTCATTTGCCAATGGGCAGATGGTAGAAGCAAGTTATTCTGGAATGGCCAGGTTTACGTAAAGCTAAATGTTGACTTTCTTCTTCAGTGTTTGCGGTGATGGGAATTCATATCCTGTGTGTTTACCTTGGTGATCTCATGGTATTATTTTAGTAGAACCATCAGCCAATCTGTTTTCTATTTCAATAATCTTTTTTTTTAACATTATTATGATGGTTTTATTCTTTAATGCATATTACCCAAGCAAAAACATAGTTTAGTAGAGTTCCTAGATACACATTTCATTATTTACCTGGTGAGAGTTGTAATAGAAAAGAGAAGTAAAAAGTCATAGGGGCATTCCAATTTGTTTTTTAGTTTAATTTTATTTGTATACATTTAGGGATGTACATGTACCTTGTTACATGCATACAATGAGTCGTAATCAAGTCAGAGCATTAGACTGCACATCACCTAAATAACTTAATGCTGTATCCATTGACCAATTTTTCATCCTCCTCCTGCTACCACCCTCCCCATCTGAGTCTCCAGTGTTTATCATTCCCCTCTATAGATCCATAGGAGCACACTTTTGCAACCACTTAAGAATGAGAACATGCAATATTTATCTTTCTATGCCTGGCTCATTTCACTTACGATAATGACCTCCAGTTCCATTTATGTTGCTGCAAAAGACATGATTTCATTCTTTTTTATGACCAAATCGCATTTCATTGTGTGTATATAGTACATTTTCTTTATCTAATCTTCTATTGATAGACACTTAGGTTGATTTCATATACTGTTACTGTGACTAGTGCTCTGATATCTTTTAGGTATACTGATTTCTTTTCCTTTGGGTTAATACCCAATAGTGGGATTGCTGAGTCATATGGTAACTCTATTCTCAGTTCTTTGAGAATCTCCACACTGTTCTTCATAGAAATTGCACTAATTTATATTTGTACCAACAGTGTCTCAGAGTTCCCTTTTTTTCTGCATCCTCACCAATGTCTCTTAATTTTTACCTTTTTGATCATGACCATTTTAACTAAGATGATATCTCATTGTAGTTTTGATTTGCATTTCTTCATATGCCTGTTGACCATCTGTCTGCTTTCTTTTGAAAAATGTCCATTCATGTCCTTTGCCCACTTTTGAATGGGGCTATTTATGGGTTTTTTTTGTTGTTGTTGTATTGTTTGATTTTTTTGTATTTTCTGGATATCAGTTCCCTGTTGATTTTTTTTTTAGTTTTTATCAGTTTCCCTGTTGAATATTTTTTCCCATTCAACAAGTTGTTTCTTCACTCCGTTGATGATTTCTTTTGCTGTCCAGAAGCTTTTAGTTTAATTAAGTCCCATTTGTCTATTATTGCTTTTGTTGCTTATTCTTTTGAGGTGTTAGTCATGAATTCTTTGCCTAGACCAATGTCCAATAGAGCTTTCCCTAGCATTTTTATAACTTTGGGTTTTATGTTTATGTCTTAGTCTATCTTTAGTTGATTTTTGTATATCATAAAAGATAAGGGTCCAGTTCTTTGATATATGGTGATCCATACAACACCATATAAAAGAATATTAAAGAGGGTGTTCTTTCTCTAAAGTATGCGCTCCTTGTCAGTGTTGTCAAAGATCAGTTTGCTATAACTATGTGGCTTTATTTCTGGGTTCTCTATTCAGTTCCACTAATCTATGTGTCTACTTTTATATCAGTACTGTGATGTTTTGATTACTATAACCTTATAATATAATTTGAAGTTAGGTAATGTGGTACCTCCAACTTTTTTCTTTCTGTTCAGGATTGCTTTTGCTACTCAGGCTCATTTTTGATTCCAAGTGAATTGTAGAAATTTTTTTTCTAATTCCATGAACAAAGATGTTGGCATTTTGTCAAGAATTGCCTTAAATCTGTAAATTGCTTTGGGCAGTGTGCTCATTTTAAGAATATTAATTCTTCCAATTATTTTTCCTTGTAGAAATCTTTCACCTCCTAGCTTAAATGTATTCCTAGGTAGTTTTATTTTTTATGGCTATTGTAAATAAGACTGGCTTCTTGATTTCTTTCTTAACCAGAGCATTCTTGTAGAAAATGGTAGCATTTCTATATAATATCTCTGAAGGAGAGATAACAACATTGTATTTCTCAGAAGGTTGATATAAAGATTAGTGAGTTTACACTTGACAGATAAATGTGTTATGTCAAGTGTTTGTTAAGATAGTATTATACCTTAGAGGGACAACAGGAAAACAGTTTCAGAGGATAAAATTAAACAAAATTTATAGCAAATAAAGCATATTTTAATTTTGATGTGGCTGAATTTACCCCAAAAAATAATTTCTACTACCAAAATGGAAGCTTCAAAATTTGGGCCTGTTTAGTTACAGACAAAATTTCATTTCTACGTACTGATTCCTATCAATTGTAATTGTGAAGATTGCTTTGTGGTGCGTAATCTCTTAAGCTAGAAAAATATTATATTTGAAAATAATCTCTTCTGGTATTCTAGTATAATTTTGATATTTCTATACTTATATAAGGTTTTGATCTGTTGGGGGGGGCAGGTACAAGACCCTTTCTTAGACATATGTTCATGTCTACATTTTTATCATATTTGCCAAGTTTTTTTTTCCCAATATAATCATTGAACTCTTATTTAATTTCAGGAAAAAAAAGGTGGGTTCTTTTGGCATCCACATTATCCCCATTGTGTGATTTAAGGTGTAATAAGCACTATGACTGTTTAAAGCTTTGTTTCTTGATATTTTTAAAAGCCCTTTGGAATTGAGAACACTCTCTTAGCTCTTAGAATTGCACACTCTAGCTTTTTAGACTTTCTCTGCTGTGGATTAACACAATCTATCCAGCCACTCAATTCATTTCTTTGTTCTGGGGCATTTGTTCTCCCTATGAGGCAATGAATGTCACAGACTGAATAGGTGGAATGCTACTGGCAATGAGTCAGAGATAGGAAAAAAGAAATAAATATGCTTACAGTAACCTAGATGGTGTAGCCTACTGTTTTCTATTTTTTTAATTTTCACTCTTAAAACTATTTTGTTGAAAACTAAGACACCAACTACACATTAATCTAGGCCTACAAAGAGTCAGAATCATCAAGATCACTGACTTCTACTTCTGTATCTTGTCCCACTGGAAGGTCTCTGGGGCAATAATACATATGGAGTTGTCATCTCCTACAATAACAATGTCTTCTTCTGGGATACCCCTAAAAGAACTGTTTGAGGCTATTTTGCAGTTAACTTTATTTATTTATTTTAATAAGTAGAAGGAGTACACTCTAAAATAACAATAAATGGTGTACTATGGGAACAGGCATGGTGGTGCATGCCTGTAGTCCTAGTTACTTAGGAGGCTGAAACAAGAGGATTGCTTGAGGCCAGGAGTTCAAAGCTGTAGCGGTCTACAGTTGCACCTGTGAATAACCATTACACTCCAGCCTGGGCAATATAGTGAGACTCCCTCCAACCCCCACCAAAAACCTGTATAGTGTAGTAATTATTTAAATCAGTAATGGAGTCATTTATTACCATTATCAAGTTTTATGTGCAGTCCATAATTATATGGGCTACACTTTTATATGAGTGGCAGAGCAGTAGCTTTGTTCACAAGGGCATCCCAACAAACACGGGAGTACTAAATATATTGTGCCGTGTTAAGATGATTATGATGTCACTTGGTCAGAGGAATTTTTCAGCTCCATTTTAATCTTACAGAACCATCATTGTATACATGTGTTCCCTCATTGATCAAAATGTCATTTTGCAGTACAGGACTACAATTTACATAAAATGTTCCAACTCCTAAGAATTTTGGCATGATTTCAGAAAGTGAGTATTTGTGATTCCAGCCATTAAAAATCGGTTTTTAGTTCTGATGTTCATTTGAATTTGCTAAGTTTGAGAAAGTCAGTTGATGTCAACGGTTCCATTTGCTGTTTTGTTTTGTTTTTCCTTGAAAGTAGGGCAGGGACTAGGTCAAAGTGAATGAAGCTGATCAGAC
The DNA here is from genome assembly GCA_963574575.1 of Galagoides demidoff. Lineage (NCBI taxonomy): Eukaryota > Metazoa > Chordata > Mammalia > Primates > Galagidae > Galagoides > Galagoides demidoff. The sequence continues at coordinate 13,590 of CAUYQV010191453.1, read as the reverse complement.
ACTTCCCTTGGTTGCAAAATTTGGGGGATGCCCCAGATTTATTAATCAAGATAAATTATGTTTTGATGCAATATTTTAAAAAATGAAGGCAAAAAAATCCCTGATGAACAAAATGTCAAAGTTTTTAACAACCACATCAGTGTTAATGACTTTCCCTGGGTCAGGGCATTATGAGTGATGTTGGGACTCTTTTTTTCCTATTGTCAGGGCAGTGAGAGAGCTCTTAGTACATGTGGTGGCAGGGACAGTAGTAAGAAAGCCTCTAAACGCTAATACTAGAGTTATTTTCTAGTTATTTTTATGGCTTTAATCATTTATCTTCTTTGTAACTCTACTGGAGAAGTAATGTTTGTGTTTTTAACTTAAAATGTGTGGTTGCTTTGTTCACTCTCTTTGTCCTATGAAATTTAAGCAAATAAATATATTATCTTATAATCATTTTTCCCTTCTAACTCTTACATAACAAATGTAAATTTCCCCCTTCTTCTCTCTGGTAATAATAAAAAAAAATGCCCGCCTTTGAAAAGGGAGTCATATTTTTATGGTTTTCTTGCTAAACTCACAACAACAAAACAAACAACCGAACAATTAATTACATTTTAATACGGAGAGCCAGTGGGGCAGGTAACAGTGCAGAGGATTACACTGATATTATACTATTTCTTCAAAATGAAAACTGACTTCCATGTGAAAAACTAGAAAAAGGGCTTTAAAACTTGATAAAGGCTCATCATTTTCTTTCTGAGCCTGAGCTACCTGAAAGTAATGAAGATGATGTCTGAGGTTGAGTCAGAGGGAGGCCAATAAGGCCAGAAGTGCTAAAACCAGAGAGAAGACAAGACTGGCCTAATCAATGGGAAATGACATTTCCCCTTCTGTGACTTTGACCCCAATGGCCACGCCTGAGGGCATCTGGGGCTGGGTTGAGGGGAGGGTACAGAAAAAGAACCTCTCAACCGGGAGCCACGTTCTTGGTGTGACCTGATTAATCTAAGGGTCTCTGACGCCCAGTCTGACAGATCACCGAGTGAAAAGAGGCTCCTCCCACCCCACAGTTGTCATAACAGCCTTTTTATTCCAGCATCGTCAGGGACTGCTTTTAAGAGCATGTTGATAGATGGCATTTTCTGCAGTGTGAGTGGTGGGAGGAGAGGGAGGAAAATCTATGCTCTGCACAGGCAGTTTTTGTGATTTTAACAAGACTCCCTCCCTCCCTCCCAGCCCGAGCCGCAGAATGCGCACAGACCGCCTGTTACCACTCGTCTTCCCTGGCCTCCGGGGTTCCTTTCTCTTTAGTTGTATTTCTCAGTCCTTTGCATCTTTCCAAGGCAGAAGTAGCAAAAGCAGTGGGCAAATGGCAAAGGAATACAAGCCCCTGCTGTTTCTGGAACACGCTTAGCTGGTGTCCACACTCTGGCGGCAGAAATTCTGCCTTAAGAAAAATATTTCACTACAGGGCTCTTTGTCTGCTTTCCAAAGCATACAGAAATGGATTCACTTAAAATGTAGACACCCAAATGCTTGACATGTAGATGACCCTGACAGAAATGACTACCCACAAAGTCAGAATAGTGACAGTCCTTGTGATGCCAAGACCAGTGGTTTATCCACCTCTCCCACTAGGGCATACAAAACACACGATTATGTTCCCTAAGGCTATGTAAAAATTTCTGCTCCTTCTGGGTGTAACTCCTTTCCTTTTTCTGTCACTTATCAAAGCATTTCAGAGTGTAGGTAACACAGACTGAAATATTTCTGAATATACAGTTGATCTGGTCAAAACATTTTTTTTTTTAAGAAAGTAAATCAGTTGCAAACTTCAGTATTTTTTACGATTTGCAGACACAAATTTCTTTAGCACATTTCACAGCTAACTCACTTCATCATGTTGAGAAAGGTCGTCTTAGGAATCCGACCCAATCCCCTCTCATGTATTCACACACTCATGGAGTAAGTGGACGTGTTATGTCTATATTTTGGTGCCATTGTAAAAGGATGTTGAAAAGCAAGATGTATTTTCTTATTTTCATCCTTACTGTAAGGTCTTATAGAAATAGGAATGTCTAGCAAATGAAGAGGGAGAGGTGGGGGCTGGCTTTGTTTTCCCTTAGTTTCTGAGGATGGATGAAGCTTTTTACTGGGCTATTTGGAATTCTGTTGACTTGTAGGCCGAACCAAGTAGGTTTTATCTGAGGTACTGGTGGATTTTCTCTAAGATGCATGGGCATAATGAACAATTATAAATCCTCGAAAGGAAAATCCGTATAACTCATTGCAAGTGTACTACAAAGGAGTTCCGAGAAGATTACAGGAAATTGAGCATTACTAGCCTAATCATGTGATCGTCATCTGCTCAGTATTTTTTCCAGGAGGAGATTGATATTCGTAGTATGATGCTTGCTAGAGCAATAGGTTGGAAAGGAAATCGTTTCCTTCCCTATATTTTAAGAATGTTCCCTTTTGGCAGTACATAATCTCTTAAAAATGATCTTGCTTTCAGATAGCTACAAATATATCATTTAGTGCTTTTTGTATGAACGTGGGGCTGATAGATTTAGATACCAGGAATGGATTGCAGGTTTTTCATTACCATAAATCCTGCATCACCTCAGCAGCATGATGGAAGCATTTTGATAGATAACACAAACTCATTAATCACCACTCTCTTCTACTAAGTACCACAGAAAGAATTTTAAATGTTCCACATTCCAACATTGGTGAATGCCTCCCCCCTTGAAAAATGCCATCCGTTATTAGTTCATGCTGTTTAAGATAGCTTGAGTTCACTTCATGAAAGAGACTGTGTATCCAGGGAAGAAACGATCAGGAAGGGGGGCGAGGAGAAGGGAAAGGAGGCAAGAAGATTAAATTCTGTCTTAAATCCGAACACGGGCTGGATTGCACGCTGGCATTAATGTCCTCGTCCTCGTCCCAAAGAATGTTGGCGGACTTCCAGTTTATTAAAACAACAATCCAATGCTGATCTTCTCTGTGTATACACGAGTCAAGGATGGATCATTTATTCAAACAGAGCAGTTCACTGAGGTGTAAAAGCAAAAATGCCGATTAGACGAGGTTGTTGATGAGTATTGCATAACGCACGATACCGTGTGTCTCATACAAGTGGTCCTGATCGTTATTAAGTAAAAAGAGAAATCCATGTGGTTCCTCCACGAGCAATAAGCTCGAGTTTCATCCAGGCAGTTAATGATGCGGCTTAAACTTGTGAAACTGTGCTAAATAGAGGTGTGTGTTCCTCTTAAACAGCATTCTAACCTGCCAGACGGTGCATTCTGGAATGAGCATTCTTTTACAAAATGTTTTTCCCACTGCTGCAAAATAATGTATCACAAGATTTATTTCACTGATGTGTTTTTCCCCTACATTTAACACTTAGAGTATCTGTGAATGTTCAACTTTCTTGGCACACATGTAGCGGTTAATAGGAAGTTTATGTGTTCACACATTTATTGCCAATCTATGGATGTTTGTAAAAGAAAAGTAAGGCCTGCCCAGACTTGTAATTTAGGAAGAGAACGCTGCTGTGTTTCTTTTGTCGCATGAAATTATATAATTAACCCAGCAATTTGGGGGGGGGTTAAAAGTTCTTCTGAGTATCCAACAGGCAGTGACAAATGTCAGACAAACAGACTTTACCCTGGAAAGCCCATCTCAGGCAGCAGAGCTAGCCTAAGGGAGAATGGGCTGTTAAGTGTGCTTTGTTTCAAGGTAGCATTTTGTAAATCCAAATCTTTGATAATGACACGGTGTATTGAATGGTGACTGTGACTGAATGGTTGTTGAACTTTTAAGATATGATTCAGCACCGCACTGTGAGAACAGAGTGCAATAACATTAAACACCAGATGGTATTTCAAAGCCCATCAGATACACAGATTCCTCTTTCTTCTTAACAAAAGATCGGCAAGGCTTCACATCTTAAAAAAAAAAAAATAACAGAAAAGGAAAAGAAGAAAGAAGAAGAAAGAAAGAAAGAAAGAAAGCCCATTAAGATAAATGGGCTGATTTGGTTTTGTCTTGCTTGACTATTATAGGGAAGCCATCTGAATGGGTCAGATTACAAACTGGACTCCAGATCAAAGGATAACTACTGCCATGGTGGGTCAAACAGATCTGAACTGTGTCAACCAGAGCAGCATGAAACCCTAAACTGTGGGCCAAGAAAACATGTCTCTCTCAAACTGAGACTGGACCACACCAATTAACCAAGGCATTTGCCTCTTTGCCCCAGAGGAAATTTGAGAGGGTTTCCTCAGTCAGGCCAATGTGGATGCACAAGAGAACAAGATTCCGGTAACATAACTTAGCTTGTTGGGTTCACAAGTAAAAATTAACTGTCCACTAAAAAAGTCACCCAAGAGCTGCCACTCCACTCGAAGGCTTTTGGGTGAATAAAGAGAAGAGTGAAGCATGGTTTGCTCACATGTGATGCTTGTTAAAGAACGTTGCACTCACGTCAGGGACATCAGAGTTCAGTTAACTCTGACCATGTAGACATGGAAGGAAAGTGCAATAGTTAATATGAGATCAGACAACAAGTTCTCAAACTCATCCTAGAAAATACACTACACACCCCAATGCTGAATATCATTACCGTCCCCTTTGAAGTACTCTCCTTAAAAAGCTATGCACTGACCCCAGTGCCTAGTCCACCCTTCAAAACACTTTTTCTAGGTTCATGAGCTCACTTGTCAGACCTCGATGACAGCTGTGGTGGCCATTCCAGAAAAAGAGTTCTAAAATTGCTTGGAAGGGTAGACTAGGCGTTGGCATCAGTCTAAAGCTCCCCAAGGGGAGAACTTCAATGATGAGAAGGTATGTAGCACTTTTTCTAGGATAAGTTTGAGATCTTAATTATCCAACTTCCTCAAATGGGCAGGACCACAACACCCTGCTATTTGGTCACACATTATTTTGGATGTTTCTGTAAGGGTGTGTTTTGGATGAGATAAACATTGAAATCTGTGGACTTTAAGTAGATTACCCTCCATAATGGGAGTGGGCCCCCTCCAATCCCAAAGCTGAAAACTTTGCTAGAATGAAGAGTGAGCTCTCTTGAGGAAGGAAGAACCCTGCCAGCAGCTTGCCTTTGGACTAGAAGTACAATTATTTCCCAAGTCTCCAATTTGCTGCCTGCTCCATCAGATTTTGGACTTGCCAAGCCTCCAAAATTGTGGGAACCAATTCCTTAAAATAAATCTTTCTCTCTCTCTCTCTATACACACACACACACACACACACATACATCTTCTTGCTTCTATTTCTCTAAGGGACCTTGATTAATACAGAGAAGTACATAAAATAATGAGAGCTCACTGTACTTTCGCATTTGAGAAATGACTTAGTTGTACTTGATGGTCTCAGTGGTCTGCTCCAGGGCTGAGATTCTGAATAGCTGATTGGTTGGGGTAGTATAGTGTAGTGATTAAGGGTTCAGGCTATGGAAGGAGACTGATCTAGGTTGGAATTTTGGCTATGCTGCTTACTAACTAAATCATTTTGCACAAGTTTCTTAAGATTTTTAGGTCTCAAATTTTTATCTGAACATGGAAAAGTAATACTTACCATCTGGAATTTCTGAAAGGAGGCAGATATGAAAAACAGCAAAGACTTTAAAAATTATAAGTGTGGGCAGAGGTGTGCAATCACAGATGACTCCCCCAAAGTTCTTTGTCAGAGAAAGGTGGTTATAAGTCGTAGGTTATTCAAACCCGATCCTCTCAATGCAATGGCCCTACCAGACCAATAAGCTCCCACCATCAGCCCTAGGGCTGTCATGAGAATCTCTGTGAAGAAACTAGGGACTTATCAGAGAGCCCAGACTCAGGAAGGAAGAAGGGACAAGATGGGAGGGGACAAGATGTCACTTAAGGATGCTGGTCCAAGAAACACTCTGAGAAAATTGGTCTGCTCATGAAGGAGTCCTTTTTCCTAAAGATATTTCATAAATCATCCATTTATTTGAGTGGCCAATCTGGTATTTTCACAATGAAGATACCCTTTTGAAAAGTAAGGGACCTTTAGAATTCACTTATGAGAGGGCACAGAGGAATCAACACTTTTGACTGAGAGATACATTATTTTTCAGAGCATTTTGCTGGACTGGATCTTCATTTGGGGTGGAGAAGAGGAGGAGAAATAACTCCAGGGTGTGATGGGCACACAGGCAGGAAGAGAAGGGTTCTAGGTGGAAGGAAAGGTGTGTATAAAGGATATGAGGAATGACAAAACTACTATTTCAAAATTCTGCCCAAAGCTAGTGCTGTACTTTTATCCTTGTCCCAGAATTAGGATAATACCCACAGTTTTAGAGCTCAGAATATGACATATTACAGAGGCCTAGTGGGCTACCCTAATGCCTTAACCACTACATTTAAATTATTCTGTGGAAATGCATTTTGAGCTACGAACTGACCTAACTTTTGGGAGAGAAAATGGCCTCATGTGGGCTTTACATGCAAATAATGATTTATGTAACAGAAAAATCAGAAGGTTAATTGTGAAAGGACACAGGATTGGACTCACAATAAAATCCTCTTAGGAAGCAAATTTCTTACAGATTTAAAAAAGTGACTCTTGATCATCCTGGAAATTCTATGTGGCTATATTTGCTGACTAGAGAAGAGCAAAAAATATATATTTGTATAATTTTTGTGTAAGTTGTATGAATTTGTGGTCTCTAGCAGTCACAAATTTTATATTAATTTAATCCTCACAACAGTCCTATGATATAGCTATTGTTGATCCCATTTTACAGATAGGGAAATTGAGGTTCACAGAGGGTACGTTATTTGCTTAAAGTCACATGGGCAGGAAGGGGAGCAGTGTTCTACTCTGCCTCCAATGGCTATGCTTTCTCCATTTTTCCCTCACATTTAGGTCAGAGCAATCTTCTATAATAGAAATCTTAATGTTTATCATAGCCACAGGTTCTGATTATTTTTTCCATTAGCCCTCCAGGCAGGTGAATATAGTTATCTATTACACTCAAAGACCTAAAATCTTATGGCATACAACTCAACCACATAAAGGTAAACAACCTCATTTTAAAAGGTGGATACACACACATACACAAATAGTATACAAATCATCACCAAGCACATAGAAAGATCATTGGTCAGTAGAGAAATGCAAATCAAAACCATAATGAGATTCCACTTTGCTGTAAGATCACTGTCATAAAAAACAAAAAGGGAAAAAGAAAAGTGTTGGTTAAGGATGTGAAAAATTAAAACTTGTATACATTGCCCAGGGGAATGCAAAATGATTCAGCCACTTGGGAAAACAGTTTGCTCGTTCCTGAAAATGTTAAACATAGAATAGCCATGTGATCCAGCGATGGGAAACAGGAACTCCAACAAATACATGCACACGTGTGTTCATAAGAGTGCTATTCACCACAGCTAAAAGGTGGTGTGCAAACTCAAATGTCTATTAATGGCTGAACTGGTAACTCGTGGTATGTCCATACAATGGAAGATACTTAGCCATAAAAAATAAAATAACTGATCCATACTACAATGCAAGTGAAACTTGGAAACATATGGTAAGGGAAAGAAACCAAACACGCAAAGCCACATAGTGTATAGTTCCACTTATACGAAATATCCAGAAGAGGTGAGTCCACAAAACCGTGCAGATTGGTGACTCCCAGGGCAGGAAGGGAGGTAGAATTGAAGACTCACTGCTGAACAGATGTGGGATTTCTTGGTGATGGACATGGCTTCACAACATTGGGAATATACTAAATGCCATTGCGTTGTTTGCTTTCAAAGTATTTGTTTTATGTTATATGAATTTCAGCCCACTTAAAAAACAAAAAAAACCCCAAAACGTTGATGACATCAGGACTATTGAATGTCCTGGTTATATCGGGTAGAGAATTTGGTAAAGAATGCCTAAAACATGTGTTCTGGACAGATGATTATTGATGCAAATTGCCACAGCAAACCCAATGGATTTGCCGTCCCTGGGAACAAAAGAAAATGTGTCTCCATGAACTTGACCAAAACCCTGTTTCTGCGTGATTTGTCGTGGAGATGCCTAAGTCCCGTCCTGGGGTAAGCAGCGCCGAAGCAGCTTACCACAGACACTGGACAGGACTTCTCCCTAGGACCACTCCTTTTGATCATGAACATTCTCCCAACATGAAAGGCTTATTTTGGTTACACTGCCAGCCTGTTTACAAGGTCAGAGAGGCCTGCTTGTGTGTTTGATTTCAGCGGGGCTTTTGGGCACTGAAGGTTTTCTTCTGTGGGATCCAATGGCCTAATTGGAGGTGAAGAATCAGCTTTTTACTTAATGCTGTATCCCCCTTTTCATCTGCAAACATGTTCTTTCTTTTTTTACCCTAGGGCTGGGCTCAGTGAAATGCCACTTTCAGAAAGACGAGGGTGTCAAAAGCCCCCGGGATTTCAAACGCTTAGGGAACACATCACGTAGGAGCAATTTAAACGACAGAAAAGAGGCTCTTCAGGCCGGCTTTACACTGTGTCCCTGTTCACCCACACATCAGCAAACTTTATAAATGCTCTGCCTGCGTAATGAATGGTTTCTCAGCGAGTTCCTGGGCTGGCAGTTGGTTTGAAATTCTATAGAGTCGGGCAAGGGAGAAGGCGGCTAGGGTAGAATTACGGGAAAGGATTAATGAGGGGGTGCTGGCTGAACATACTGCTTCCCTGTTCTCTCAGTCACTAGACTGAGAAGTCACTGATTTTTTGCCTCCAGGACTGTACTTTGCTAACTTAAAACAAGCCTCTTTAAACAAATCTGCATGAGGCAATGTGTCAACACTTCATTGGTTTCAATAGAATTAGTTTTCTAAATGCTCTTTTCTGAAGCAATTTTTGTACTTGAAAATGCATTACAAGGAACATTTACTATAACTACAGTACAACGATATAGAATATGACAAGTAGGGTTTTAATCAGCACAAGCTGCGCCACTGAACACATTCTGTAACCATCCTCCCCCTGCTCCTTCAGCGGCAATGTTAATAAGCCCAGGAACTTAAGGTTATTTTTACTGGTATTTTCTGTAACTAATAGCCAAGACTTTAATTGTATTTGCCTAGAAAGAACTAAGCCAACAGTTTTCCAAAGATGCTTAGACAGGTTCTGATTTAATAGCCTTATGTAAGTCAAGCCCTTTATGTACCCCATGCCAAGCAAACCATGGGATCGTTCTGCTGGCTGAGAGGGAGCACACCAAAGGCCTGAACAAAGTCAGGGAAACCACACGTCAGCCCTGGATGGTAGATTTCCCGGGTCAAACTCAAAGCACAGCTAGAAGTGGCCAAAAGTAGCTGAAAATTCAATATCCCCAGTTCTGACATGTTCTGTGGGACATTCTGTCTCCTAAGATGACTGTAAATATGAGCTGTGTGAGGGGCTGTGAAACAGAAAAGTATTTCCTTTATACATCTTCTGATTAATCTCAGCATGTGCTTTACTTGCCATTTTGGGGGGCTTTTTTATGTCCCTAAAAGCGAAACGGAGAAAGAATAGAGTCACCCAGTGCTCTAATAGTGGGAGATTATGGGTCCTATTATCAGAAGTCATTTAACCTCATTCTACTCCAATTTCAGCTCTTTCTAAAAATGTGGCTGGAATAGGGATGAAAGGGCAATGGCCACTGTGCTTCGCTGCATTAATGTTCGGAAAGGGAGAGACCGCTGTGGTGGTAGATGGAGCCTACATTAATGTGTGTGTTAGGATTCTGGAAAGTAGGTAGAGACAAATGAACTGCTTCTTCCTTGCTCCTTTTGAGACTTCTTACTTATTTGTCTCTAAGAGATGCAGGAAGTGTAATGCAGGGTCAGCATTGGTTTGGGGTTGCACGTGCCTGGAGGAGACAGCCTAGTCCTTCCTCTCTTGCTGGTTGTATAAACTAGACTAGACATAAATCTTCTGAACCTCAGTTTTCTCCTCTGTGGAACTGGCATAGGACCTACCTTTCTGGTTGTTATGAGGATAACAGACAATGATGCCAAATGCCTACAGCAGTAGGTGTTCAACAAATGCTGGCTGCTGTTATTGTTCTCATGATGAGTTCAACTCGTAAATATACCTTGAATCAAGATTTGTTAATGACCAAGTAGTTTCTGCGCACTGTACAAAGACCAAGACTTCATTCCTGCCTGAGATGATCTCATAGCCTTTTTGGGAAAGTAGGCAAGTACACATGTGATTCCTGCCCAAAGTGGTAATCAAGATACACACACTGTAACCTGGTGGAGCAGGTGAATGTGGCCATGTTCAACATTGAAGACTCCAGTGGTGGAAAGCGGGAGTTTTCAACTTCAGGCAGGTAAACTTGCAGGGCTTCTTTAAATCAACTGTCTTGCAAAGAATCCTTTCTTCAAATTAGAGTTTGGCAGATTCAGAGGATGAATTGGGTAAACATTTTCTCTCTTCATTTCATTTTTACAGCAGCTTCTTCTGGTCAAAGAATTTGCTGTGTAAATAGACAACACAATAAACTTTGTCATGTTCCTAGTTATGTAAGAAAGAGACACCATGTTTTTAACCACACAATATCACATCTGAGGTGGCTGGACCAACTTTTGATTATTTAATCAGATGATTTTGATCTCTGCATGTTTGATGAACTATATTTCCATAAAATCAATTTTGCAAAAGCGAAAATACCAAACAGTCAATTTGGGGAATGTTATGATCAAAGACTAGACATAGAAGTCACATGCTTTTAATATCTTTCTTTCTTTGCTCTCTCTTGATACCATGAACAGAAAGTGGTCAGTGAATCTAGACTTCATTTCATATTGCTTATAGTTTTCTATGTTTGAAGCCTGATCCCAGCTGTATTTAAAACAGAGACAATCTCAAAACATCTCTAATCACATATTTTTGGAAATCATTTGCAATATCCTTTAAGTGGAAAACAAAAACACATAACATTCAGTTAAATTCTTCTGTGCCAAAAATGATCACTCTGCATGAGCAAAAACTTCTCTTTTTCTCTAAAACTTATTATTCAAATAATAATAAATCAGATTTTAAAAAGTTAGCTTAACTTTTTAGTCAGATTTTAAAAAGTCAGATTAACTATTTTCTTCCTAATTATACAAGTAGTATATCTTTGTTGGAAAGGATACACAATTAGAAAATAAAAATCACTGCATTTACAAATCATTAGCCAGAAATAACTATTTTTGGCATTTTAAGTAAATATTTTCTGTATTGTTCCAATGCTGTTTACAATCTCAAATATCAGAATCAACCTATAAATAAAACACTATGTTCCACTATGTTACACTTGTAAATTACTTATGGAACAGAGTTTAAATGTGATCAGTTTTTATTATTTTAAAGGAAAAATAAAGCTGACAAAAGGGAACAGGTGGTCATAAGAGGAGAATGTGGAGAATAAGAGATTCACCACAATTTTCAAATTACATGTTGAGTTTAAGAGGTTCCATTAAAAGAGATAGAGAGTTTGGGTATATAATTTAAATTCTCAAATATAATAGAATTCCTTCCCCTCAAGTGAAACACAGAACAAATTGAAAAAGAGGGGATTAGAAATGGAGGACTTAAAAGTGAGGTAATTATTATTTTTCATAATGGAGCATTTATAGAAGATTTTCAAGAATAATAAATTCAGAAATAGAAGTGTATTTGTTGTTTACTGCTAAATAGCAAATTACTCCAAACCTTTACATTTTTAAATAATAATAAACATTTATTATCTCTAAACATCAAGAATTTGCTGTGGCTTTGTTGGGGAGTTTTGTCTTAGTTTCTTCTGAGTTTTCAGTCATCTGAGAGCTTAACTAGAATAAGAAAATTCACTCCCAAGATGGTTTGTCATACTGGTTAATGGTAGGAGGCCTCTTTTTCTCTATATGGGGCTGCTTTGGTGTCCTCAACAGCTGCTTTACCCTGAGTGAATCAGCCAAGAAACCAGGTATTTTCTACCCCCAAAAGTCACACATGCACTGTCACTTCTATAATATCCTATTGGTCACATAAATTAGTTTTATTTATTCTAGAAGCAGAGTTCATGAAGTTGTGAATATCAGTAAGTAAGAATCACCAGCAGTCATCTTGGGAGTTGGCTACACGGATTACATCAGACATATAAAAAATAGAAATACTAAAAAGATATTTTTTGTATGATTTTTAATTATAAGTACATATCACTTTGATTAAAGATTAGATTATCTTAAAGAGACTCCATGACAACAGAATACAGACAACTAAATGAAATAAGAATAAGAATACATGTAAATATGAGAAAACAAAGAAATAGAAACCATAAGCAAGAATCAAATAAAAATTCTGGAGGTAAAGAACATAATGATTGAACTGAAAAATTCCATAGAAAACTATAAATAGCAGATTTGATCAAGTGGAAGAGTTAGTGAGCTCAAAGACAGGACATTGAGCTTACAAGTCAGCTCAAAGAGAGAGAATAAATAAAGGAATGAGTAAAGTCTATGGGAAGCACCATTAAATGAACCAATAAACACATTCTGGAAATCTCAGTAGGAGCAGAGAAAAAGAAAAAGGCAGAAAGCTTATTTGAAAAATATAATGACCAAAAACTTTCCAAATCTGGAAAGTAAAATGAACTCTCAGATTCATGAAGTCCCCTAACCCCCAAATAGATTAAATATAAAGAGATCTTTACCAAGATACTTTCAAATTGTCAAAAGGCAAAGAAAAGGAGAATTTGACAGCAGGAAGAGAAAAACAACTCATTACATACAAGTGAGTGCTTATAAGACTATCACTAAATTTTTCAGCAGAAACCTTCCAGGCTAAAATACCAGGGGATGATGTATTCATAGTGCTAAGGAAAAACTCCCAAACCCTACCAACCAAGAATAACTGATCAAGCTCTCCTCTGAAGTGAAGGAGATATAAGGGATATCAAAGACAAACAAAAATTATGGTTGTTCATTACCACTAGACTTGCTTTATAAGAAATGCTAATGAGAGTTATTAAAGTTGAAATAATGGCCACTAACTAAAAGTATGAAACAGTCAGAAGTAGATAATAGTATAGTCAAATTCAGAATACTCTGATACTGTAATAGAAGAGCACAAATCACTTTTAATCTAAAAGCATTAGATATGAGTATAGCTTTACAAGAATTTGTTAATGGATACATGAAATATAAATGATAGAAATTATGACACCAATAACATAAAATTTGTGGAAAAGAGAAGGAAAATATGGAGTTTTTGAATGCAGTTGAATTAACTTGTCAGCTTTATATAGACTATTATAATTAGGTTTTTGGTAAACTTTGAAGTAACCACAAAGAAAAAAAAATCTATGGTATATACACAAAAAATAATGAGAAAGAAATCAAAACATACAATTGGAAAATTCATCAAAGGACAACAAAAGACAATAAGAGAAGAATAATGGAAGAAAGGGACTAAAAACATCAGAAGGTATAGAAGGGACATTCCTTAGACTGATAGAGACCATCTACAGCAAACCTACAGCCAATATTGTATTGAATGGAGTTAAACTGAAATCATTTCTACTCAAATCAGGAACCAGGCAAGGGTGCCCATTATCTCCGTTGCTCTT
>CAUYQV010191445.1:0-20220 GCA_963574575.1 Galagoides demidoff | reverse complement strand
ATGGCATCACAGCTCATAGCACCCTCCAACTCCTGGGCTCAAGTGAGTCTCCTGCCTCCGCCTCCCAAGTAGCTGGGACCACAGGCGCCCGCCACAACGCCCGGCCATTTTTTGGTTGCAGCCATCATTGTTGTTTGGCGGCCCGGGCTGGGGATTTGAACCCACCACCTTAGGTGTACGTGGCTGGCGCCCTAGCCGATTGAGCCAGAGGCACCGAGCCTGATCACAACTTTGATTACCCCATCCTCTCCCAACCTTCCACAGCAAAAACCACCTATGTACAGAAAAACTACTGGGAGAAATATTAATAACTAATGTCTATAGTTAAAGCTATTTAAAAGAGGGTTTTTTTCCCCTTTTTTTTCCTTGTAGAGACAGAGTCTCACCACCCTCGGTAGAGTGCCGTGACGTCACAGCTCACAGCAACCTCCAACTCCTGAGCTCAAGCAATTCTCTTGCCTCAGCCTCTTGAGTAGCTGGGACTATAGGCGCCTGCCACAATGCCCAGCTATTTTTTTGTTGCAGTTTGGTGGGGGGAGTGGAGGGGTGGGAGGGGGTTGGGGAGTGGGGGGACTTCGAACTCGCCACCCTCAGTATATGGGGCTGGCACCCTACCCACTGAACCACAGGCACTACCCCTTTTTTCCTATTTTTTAATGTCTCAAATTTTCTGAGTATATATTATACATGTGTATATACAAGTAAATATGCATGTTTCAAAGTGACCTTGAACTTACTATTTTTTAAATCCCAAGCCTAACAGAATATTTCCAAAATGCTAAAATGCAGTGGTCACAATTATAGTTAACTTATTATGCTTCTCTCAAGCAAAACTCTTGTGTTACACTCAGCTAAATGGGAAGTCTTGGAAAATGACCAATAAAATTTTACATTTCTAGCAGAACTGTAACTTAACAAGAATTAATTTTGTAAATGTCATCCCATCTAGAGAATATAAAAGATAGCAACTAAAATGAATTTGCCATTGACCTATTTGTAAGAGGATCAAGTTTTATCAGCAATAAACATCCACACTATGTGCTAGTACAAAGTTATATATATATGTATGTCTCCTCCAGTATATTATCTAAAAATAATTTAAGTGAAATTATTTTAAACATTTTTTCATAATTTCTTCATACTTAGCAACTTTCTAATTTTTTAGAGCTAACACAACATGAATTTGAAGATGGGTGAAAAAGAAATTAGGAAAAACTAACTTTGGGACTACATATAGCAAGTCTACTCCATCTTCCATATGACTACCCCTCAAATATTTACAGTCATGTGGCTAACAAAAAAGATAACACAGCACTCTTATCATATCCCTTACGGTTACAGTTTTAATGTTCTGGGATTTTATTCTTAAGAAGATTCAACTATTAACAACAAAATGGAATGGGTATAGGAAAGAGAATATCATAGCTGTACTTTTCTCCACCACAGATTGTAGCGCCCTCACAGAAATAAATATTGATGGGGGGAGGGAGAGGGATTGGTGAGCTCTCCCCTAATGTGCACCGTGTAAGGGTATGCAGCACACCACCTCTACAAGGAGCTCAACTGTAACTTTACCTTAGAAACACAAACAATGTGACCTAATTGTTTGTGCCCTCATATTAATCTGAAATTTTAAAATAAATAAATAAATAGAAATAGAAAAGAAAGAGGCTGGGCATGGTGGCTCACGCCTGTAATCCCAGCACTTAAGAGGGGGAGGCAGGTGGATTGCCTGAGCTCACAAGTTTAAAGACCAGCCTAAGCCAGAGTGAGACCCTGTCTCTAAAAAATAGGTGGGCATTATGGTGGGCACCTGTAGTCCCAGCTTGTTGGGAGGCAGAAGCAAAAGGATCACTTGAACCCAAGAGTTTGAGGTTGCTGTGAGCAAAGACACCACAGCACTCTACAGAGGGTGACTAAGTGAGACTCTGTCTCAAAAAAATAAAAATAAATAAAAATAAAATAAAAAAAGAAGAAATAAATATTAGTAAGGCAAAAAATAAAACAAGTGGTTTGTGATCCTCAGTGGCTTCATTTTCAAATATTCTAATAATTCTCTTCACCCTTGTTAGCAAAGTCTAATGAGTCTAAGATTTGAGATGGTTGTTATGATGTTTAAAGTTGTTAATTATAGTCTTTAAAAACCCAGTGGTGGAAGCACAAAAGCTAATTAGAAAGAAATGCAAATGTCTAAAGTCCCAATGAATAGCTAGGTAGACACCAATATAAGGCCTTTTCTGGGATTAATATGGGCTGTTAAAAGTATTCCTAAAAGTAAATGTAAGTTAGGTTTTCATACCTAGTTCAGAACTGTTTCTGACAAGTAAGTCGAATGTTCACTGAGTGGTGAAATGTGATGGTTTGTGATCCTAGAGCCAGGATTAGTCTGAGCAGAAGGCACTACAGATTTCTAAACCTTGCTTCAACCAGAACACGTCTGCTATGCTGTTTTTTGTTTGTTTGGGTTTCGTTTGGTTGAAGTTGTACCTAGGATGTTATTTTAAGAATAATAATTTTTGGAAAAATCAATCTTGTCTAATAGGTAGAGAATACTTAGTGAGGTATTACATTCCTCATCCTTATGTCCCTGTCCTTCCTAATCTGGATACCAGAAGCCCTGCTAAGGAATCAGACTCATAAAATGGCCTGAAGGAACGGCACAAAATCTTCCAGAAGGCAAGCTAAAGAAAAGCCATGCCCCCTGGTTTTTAAGACTTTAGTCCCAAATCACCAAATTAGTAGACAAATACACAGCTCATGCATGGAATAAAAGGGATTTGTCTCCTTAAATCCTACATATTAATATCTTGCCAAGTGGAGTTAGTATCTGCTGCAAAAACAAACAAATGGGGGAGAAAACTCAAAACTCTCTGTTCAGGGTCAGCTATGAAGCCCCTGCCTTACTCAGAACTCTCCAAGGTTCTGACCTGTCTCTCAATTAACAAGCAATTTCCCTGAGAGTGTTGAATGTGGGCGTGTGTGTGTGTGTGTGTGTGTGTGTGTGTGTTTATCTGTGTCCCAGCCTCCTTCTAAAAGCGCGTTTTAAAAATTTGCTTGCAGGATAAAATCATTTACTCTACTCCCTGATTTGCAATCAATCAATAATATCTTCTGGCTACTGGTACAATAATGTGACCTTGACTTTCATGTCAATACAAAACAGGACAGTTACATATCCTGGAAAAAGACACAGGTAACGTCTTGGGAAAATACACAAATATGTTAGCAGTTAAAAAATCACTTTCCCAGATGATTTTGTGATAGTACTGACAAAACTCATGATAGTGAAAAAGCAGAATAATAAATCCTAATCTGAACTTAATTCAAAATGCCATTCAGTAGGCAGCCTCACCCAGTTGCCAGGTAAGTAAAACTCCCAACTAACAGAAGAATTCTAGAGTATATTCAACTATCTACCAGGAGACAACCTACTAGCACCTTATACCAAAATTTCTCTAGTTGTCCCAATTTTTGTGCTAGGATGTCAGAGTCATTGGAGCTGGCACACTTTACTCATTTTGTTTCTTCCATAGGCAAGCATGCTTTAAACCTAAAATATGTAAAAGTATCCCAAAATTATACCTATGCTCCATTTAGAAAATTCAAAAGGCTGTAATGTCCCTTCTTGCCCATTAGCATGTGCTGTATAGAATATCTTTCAGTTCCTCTAGAAGAAGATAACCAGCAAGCAGCCCCATTCCTGTTGGATTCCCACTTCAAATGGATCCTTAGGGTCACAAGCTCATTTCCAAGTTGTAGTTCTCTTTTTAGAATTGGGGTTGCATAAATGGGAGCAAACAAGAGTGGGAGAGAAGAGGGAAGGGAAGCACTCTCAAATCACATCTCCCGATCCAACTTTCCTTGCTTATTAAGAAAAAGAATGTAAATACAGACAGCCCTCAGATCACAAGCATCCAACTTATGCACAACTTGCACTTATAAATAGAAGTTATTACAGGTAATAGGCAAATGTATCTGTTCCAACTTACACATAAATTCAACTTAAGAACAAGCCTACAAAACTTATCTCATTTGTAACCCAGGGACTGCCTGTAGATTCCTTCCCATCTTGGAAAGTCCCTCAAATGGGAAAGGAATAAAAAGAAAGGAAGAGATACCCTTTAAAAGAAAAGAACCTTTATTTTCCTCTTAACATTATAACCACTTAAAGAATGAAAGCAGTATCTTTTCCACAACACATAAGAGAACTAATGTAGGAACACTAAATTACTGCATAATAGCACTTGGGGAGTATAAACTGCATAATAATTAAATCTACTTCTTCTGTAAGAGACATCTTTATATAATTTTAAGGTGATATTTTTTAAATACAAAATCAAATCTACTTGGGGGCCAAAATGTCAAGTTTTATACCTGTTGTTTCTCAAAAAAGTATGAATTAATATGACTATTGATATTAAGTTCAATTTGGGACAAAAATGCCAGTGTAGACTAAAATTTGATTAATGAACACTAAACATTGCAAATCTTTTTGTAGCCCCAGATTGGCTGTGGCTGTGAAAGAAAGTCCCAATTTACCTGAGCCACTGATGCCCCCCACACCTTTTTAATCAATGCTACTCAGACCCTGAAAATAGAAGGCAACATTGCAAAGGCAAAAAGGAAATTAGCAAATACGATTTCTAACTTAATTCAAATTGTTTTTCCTGGGGATGTATTTAAATTTTCCAGGTTGCTCGAATATCATCCAGGGATGTGATTTTGAAGGAGACAGCTTGTTACTGTTTTTCCTGGCTGTACTACAAGAAACAACAGTGTGAGCTTATTTTAAGATAATGTGTGCTTCTGTGTTTCTTTACAAGAAATTAACTGCAATCATTTAGTTAAAGCAAACACTTTGTCAGTGTTATACTTTTCATTAGAAAATGTCTTCAGGAGTCTTTCAATGCAGAAAGATAAGATGCCCGATTTCTGCACATAGATTTCAAACTGGAAGCAAATGATTTAAATCACAATGAAACATCATTCAAGCTTAGTGATCCTTTGCTGGCATTGAGAATTTTATAGCCATAGATGAGTCAGAACATCACAAGACTCCTATCCATTCTCCCTTATCAAGATAATAACTTTTTCCTGCCTCAGTCAGGATCCGACCCCATGGTAGTTTTCTCATTTCCTTCTGACTATGATAATCACAAAAAGACCCAAAGGAATGGGCAGTACTGAGCAAGACAAAGAACAGCTTCAACCAAGTTGTTATTTAGAACTAGAAAAACAACCACAGGCTCTGACCCCAGTTTCTGACCCCTGCCCTAGATGACCTCCCCCAGCTAGAGTAGACCCCTGGGCAACAAATGATTTATATTATATAACTATTTCTCTTCACCTTAGCTGAGTTCTTTGGACTTCATTTCAGCCCCGTAGTATGTGCCAGACCCTCCTCCTCTTAGTCAAAATCCTAATTATAGGCCTTCTCAGCCAGTGGCCTTAATACTACCAATGTCATAGTAACACAATTCAGGTGTAAATGTAGGGTACCCCAAGTTCTTCCTGTTCTAACTGCCCCTTAGAGCTTAAGAACAAGAAAGAAAAAGCAATGCAAAGTAGACAATCAATTAAAGGAAAAGACATCCATAAAGCCTTCAATGTCTTTATCCTTCCTTCTGAAAACTCCACCTCTTACCCCTAGGTCCGTATATCCTTCGCTTAAACCTACATTTAGTACACATCCAGTGTTTGATGTCCAATATCCATTCTCCCTCTTTCTGATAAAAATCAACCCAAATTTCTTTTGGGAAACCACCCCTCCTTGAGTAAAAACCTCCAGTTAAAGTTCCATAGGGCCTGACTGCCCAACCCCATCAACATTTCCTATGCACCTAGCTTCAATGATTGATTCAGCTATGGACACATGCCCAATCAAACAGAATGAGATAAATGAAGACATCAGCCAGGACTGCTGGGAAATAAAGGCTTTCTTTCTTCCCATGGTTAGGATAATATAAAGTCAGAACTGGAGTAACAGCTTTGTATTCATAAGGGAAGAGACTAGAGCAGCTGCACAGATATGGAGAATATAAGTCAACACGATGGGAGGCAGAGCAGAGAAGAAAAGAAACTACCAGGTCCTTAAATGACAGAAGTGCAACCACTGGACCAAGCCTTATCTGAAGCTCACCCAAGGACTTTTAAATTCTATAAGCCAATGAATTCTCTTCACTGTTTAAGCCAGTTGGAATCAGGTTTCTGTTGCTTATAAAGAAAAAAAGGGAGAAGAAGAAAATAAAAGAGTGCTGATATATTACTATACCTTATCAGCATTCTACCTTCTCTACAGCCATATAACTATTCAAGAGAGCTTTAATCAGAAGTATAGATGTGGTTTAAGTACGTAGGTTTTCTGCCAGTGACAAAGCCGAGTAGCCTCTTAAGTTTATCTTTAGGGAAACCTACATAGAGATTCATCAATTTCCACTAACCCAACGATGATGATAATAATTTATCTTCAGAAAAAAATAAATAATAAGGAGAAAACAATGGAAAACTACACTTTTGTATATTACAACTCATTTGATGAATTTATATTAAAGTAGATCTGAAATAGGTCTCTGAGATGTTCTCCATCCCAGAGCTTTTCAAACACCGACAAGGTATTTGATTCAGTGGTAATAAAGTGAGACTTCTGAAGAAGCTAACAAACAGCCCCACTGAAAAATGAACAACTGTTTCAGACTAGATACGGCCACTTTGATTACTGACACATATACAGCAAGCAGCACCCTAGCACTTCATTAACACTGAGTTTAGACAGGAGGGCTTCACTGACTTAAACAGAAGATATTTTTACCTTCCCTGTACTTGACTGGAACATACTCAGCACATTCAAGCTGCCCTATAGTAGTGTATGAATGCTGGCTCCATGCCAAACTGGAAATGTGTGCCTCTGACCAGCAAACCTTGACATCTTTTGCCCACAATCTTTCCACATAGGCTTTAAAGAACCTCCCACAAATCAGTCATGGTGACTGCCTCAATCCATTTACTAACTTAGCAATGCACAATGACTACTTTTGCAACAATTTTCACTTCCTTAAACTCACCAGCCTTCCCTAGCTTCCAAACCCATTGCTCTGCTCACCAATTCTTTCAAAACTGTGGTGCCTCTCACAGTCAACTAAAGCAAAGCATTTGTTTCAAACGGTACCATCTGAATACCCTTCCCTGGATCTCAGGGAATAATGGTGAAGACATGCTCTTTCCAATGAAGCACTTCACAAAGCATAACAAAGCCCAAGCTACTAAAGTGTACTGCCAAGAACTCACTATTGTCAAACAAAATGTTTTTTTTCCATATCGATAAGTAGTGTTTTGGCTTAGTGCCCACAGCACAGGGGTTATGGTGCTGGCCACAGGCACCAAGGCTGGCGAGTTCGAACCCGGCCCAGGCCAGTTAAACAACAAGGACAACCACAACAAAAAACCAGCCAGGCGTTATGGCACACGCCTGTAGTCCCAGCTACTTGGGAAGCTGAGGCAAGAAAACTGCTTAAGCCCAAGAGTTTGAGGTTGCTGTGAGCTATGCCACCATGGTACTCTACCGAGGGCAACAAAGTGAGACTGTGCCTCCAAAAAGAAGCAGTATTTTACTTTTAGAAAATCCCTTAATAGAAGGCTGTCCCGGCAGCACCCATGGCTCAATGGGTAGGGCACCAGCCATATACACTAAAGCTGGCAGTTTCAAACCCAGCCCAGGACAGCTAAACAAGAATGACAACTGTAACAAAAAAATAGCTGGGTGTTGTGGTGGGCACCTGGAGTCCCAGTTACTTGGGAGGCTGAGGCAAGAGAATCACTTAAGCCCAAGAGTCTGAGGTTGCTGTGAGTTGTGACGCCACAGCACGCTACCGAGGGCAACATAATGAGACTCTTGTCTCAAAAAAAAAAAAAAAGAAAGAAAGAAAGAAAGAAAGCTATCCCATATGCACTCTTCATTGACCAAGGAAGCCTGATCTTCTCCTGAAAGCACATAAACTTCTACCTACATCTCTGGTTTCCAGACTGGCTATCCTCAGAATCATTATGGAAGCATCTTAAAATGACAGATTTTCAGGTCCTGCCTTCTGATACCTGATTCAGTAAGCCTAGGGGAAGACCTATTCCTTGGTCTTGGAAAATCTGTTTTATAATTTTGGAGTCCCATTCAAGCATTCAGATAGCAAGGCACAAACCCCGGTCATTTAATCATCTTTCTGACAAATTGTCTCACTGTAATTAAACCCCAAGTAATTTCCCTTAAGTAACAGATCTTCACATAAGATCCTCTGACTAAATGATAGCTGAAAGCTCCACCACTGCACCTTTCCCAGGGAGTTACAGGTTGTGTTTACAGACCTCTGATCCACTTCTAGCAATGGTTAACACCTGGAATCCAGAGCTACCCATACCCACATGGGGCGGGGGGGGGGGGGGGGGGAATCTTCAACAATGGAGAGCCAACATCATTCTTACTAATTTCTGTTTTTCCTACAGTAGTAAATTTTATTTTACCAAATAAGACCCCTTCATCTTCCTGGATCTGTTACACCATTCAGGTTCGTCCTGGCATCCTATCCCCCCTGATTTAATGTCACCTATGCCCCAGGAAGACAGGCACCAAATAGCTTACTAAATGGTGTGATCATTCTTAAATTGGACATATTTATTTGCATTTAATTTTAAATCATCGTCTTTTCTCTTAAATGTTTTTGTGATGTTTCCATTAAGATTAAGGAATTACAGAGCATTTGCAAATTGGAAGCCTTAGCCTACAGACATGTTTCCTGTGACCTACAAAAATTTTTTATTTGAAAATCTTTAGACAAAGCATACACACTTCAGTAGGTCACAATCCCCATCAGTACTAACTGTTTATACCTATCTTTTTCACTCATTTGTGTTACTTGGCTGGCTTCTTCAGACATGTGAGTTTGTAACCCCTGAAGTTAAGAATTTAGGGCATTTCCTAAAAGGACTGTTTAGTTCCTTCCATGGTTCCTTCATTTATGTTAGATGCATCACGTATTTATTCCTGACATGCAAGCAAAATATAGCAGAAAGAATAGGTAAAGTTCTTCAGCCATTGAAATTAAAAATAAAAAAAAAACTCTCGTATTCAGTGCACCTACCTACCATTATTCACAAGGAACGGCCAATTGTCTGGATTATATAGTTACTTCATATCACTCCTTCTATGTGACTGTAAACTACTCAAGAACAGGGACAGTACCTTCCTCATCTTAGTACAAATACTGCATTAGAAATTATGGGCTATTCAACCTGGGCAATCAAATTATTTTTCAAGTATTTTTCACTACTATATAGTTCATTATAAACTAAATTTAGGTACATTACAGGATGCAAAAAGTTCTCCAGGGTCAACAAAGACACTAGCTACTAGGAGCCAACTTAATCTGTGATTATAAGCAAAAGAAGACAAAAGAAAACTGGACAGCAATTCTAAAAACACAATATTGGAATATGATTACAGCCATCAATCACTTAAAAAGTTTGAAGAATCTGAAAAACAGTTATCTTAAAAGTACTCTAAGGTGGTAATTTCGTTCTAAAGGCTAGCACACTTTTAAAAAGAATATGAAAAAAAAAGTTTTAAAAACAAAACAGAATCATCATGGCTAAAAAGACAAGGTCTAAGGGGGTACAAAATAGCACATTAAATCACTTCATAAAACCTGCATGAGATGTTGATCTTCCTGTTTTTCATAAACCTTACAATTGTGCTTCCAGAAAGCTACCAAGCATCTGCCTCTATGTAGCTAATTCTTTTAATCTTGGAGCTCTCACAAGGAAATAGAGAGTATACTGTGCCAGGATCACTATCTTCTCCAGCCAAAATCATTAAATCTTGGAGCCAATTTCCTCTTGGTAAATTTTGATCAAATTCCTTCCATTTGCAGCTTCCTCAGTACTGGTAGGGGCTGCACATGTCACAAGTTGATATATATGTATATATGTTTAACAATATACATTTTAATTTTAACAGTAATATGTACACCTGTGCACACAAGTAAATGTAAATCTATGTATGAAGCAACACATATAGTATATGCATTCATATTGGTTCCTATAAGTCTCTTTATGAGCTTCTCTGCAACGGACACTCAGGCTCTCTTAATCCAGTGTAAATTCTCTGGTAATGAACATTACTTTGGAATTCTGCATTAATCAACTCTGCTACAGAGCTATAAAATAAGGATAATTAAGGTTAATAACAATAATTCTGACAGTTTCTTAAATGTTTCTGAATCATCAAACATCAAGTTTTGTTTTACTTTTAGTGTAAAGAATATTTTACTGAAAGTCAATTATTTTAAAAAGAATTGGTGATCCATATATAGCTTATACAGGAAATTTCAATGAATCTGAATATTTGATTTATCAGTATATCTTATTTCCCAGTTATTCTTGACAAAGAATTTCAGTAATTTTTACCTATGATGCCTACTTTTAAAATGTATACAATAAATATATTATAACAGGGATTACAGATTTACCACACCACCATATTTTTCAATTATGATATATAATTCTTCAATCCTCCAAATGCTAAACTGTTAACTCTCTAACTGATGATATTATCGTTTAAAATAAACCAAATTTAATATAATTCACCTTTCCTGATGAATCAAGGACATTATAATGAGAACACAGTATACTGCCACTTTTTAAAATTAGTGATACAACTGAGGGGGTGTTAAGCGCATAGTGTTATCTGCCCTCAAAATAAATGACTTCAGGATACCGTACATTTAGAATCTTTCTGTTGTTTTTGATAGTTCTTTTCTACTTCCTATACACATATTTGTCTTATTTTTCTATAATGAATGTCACTACAAATTCTAATTTTCAGTCATGTGTTATACATAATTACCTAAATAAAAACATATGTGTATATAAAATAAAACACATAGTCCTTATGACAGCTATTTCACATAATTAAGAACCTCTTTTTTTCTGAGGTGGGTGACAAGGATTATTTTGGTTTGTGACTATGTGCCCGGTGAATGATGGTATAAGAAATCTGGGACATATATACAGCCATGAATTTATATGAAATGCAAAGGAACAAAGGAACATGTTAAACTATGCCAGGGATATACAATCAGCAAAACCCAGTCTGTGATAACTTTATAGGACAAATGGCCCTACTTCTGAAACCATAAATTACAAAAAGGAAAAAGAAAAGATGGAAAGAAACAATAAGTTAAAAGAGACTTAAAAGACATAATGATTAATCACACTATAATCACAATGCGTAGAACTTAATTCAGACAATTAGGAACTTAAACAATGACTAGTTATTTGATGATGTTAGGAATTATTGTTAACTTTTTCAGACAAGACAATGGTATTTTGGTTATGCTTTTAAAATGATTCCTTACCTTTTTGAATAATACACTGAAATATTTACAGAAAAATAGTATGATATGAGGGATTTGTCTCAAAATAATATGCTAGCCATAGGTGGACAGAAGTATAGATGAAACAAGATTATGACTTAGTAATTATTAAAAACTAGAGATATAGATTCATGAGGATTCATTATACCATATTTATTTTCTATTCTGGTAAATGCTTGGAATCTCTATAATAGAAATTTTTTTTTTTTTGGAGATGAGAGTCTCATTATGTTGTGACGTCACAGCTCACAGCAACCTCAAACTCTTGGGCTTAAGTCATTCTCTTGCCTCAGCCTCCCATATAGCTGGGACTACAGGTGCCTGCCACAACGCCCGGCTATTTTTGTTGTTGTTGTTGTCATTGTTGTTCTAGCAGACCCAGGCCAGGTTCCAACCCGCCAGCCCTGGTGTATATGGCTAGTGCCCTAACCATTGAGCTATTGAGGCAACAGACAGTATTACAATCAACTATTTTTTGTCTTAGAAGTTTAAAAAATTACTATTACAGCTTTTCAGAGCCAGTAAAATTTTAAGCTTACCTATGATGTCTTCACTATCAACTAGAAGAGATATATAAATAACATTAATCTATAATTCCAAAATTATTTCTATTCAGTTCTACTCATATTATCAATATAAACATATAAATGCAAATACCTAAAATAGTTATTTCATCTTTTCCTGACTCTAAAATGTTTTTAATTTAATCTGAGTAGATTTAGTAAATTTGTGTTTAACAGTAGTACTTAGGCAGGAATTGAAATAAAATAAGAGATTAACATATAAGAAATTAGTTTTAAATTCAAATCAAATCTCATTGAAACAAATTTTGCTTTTTAAAAATAATTCATATAGGGACTAACTAAGCAAAAATTCATGTTAACCAAACATCTCCA
This sequence comes from Galagoides demidoff, assembly GCA_963574575.1. Taxonomy (NCBI): domain Eukaryota; kingdom Metazoa; phylum Chordata; class Mammalia; order Primates; family Galagidae; genus Galagoides; species Galagoides demidoff. The sequence continues at coordinate 7,907 of CAUYQV010191445.1, read as the reverse complement.
AATTAATAAAATAAACATCCTTTTAAATGTATCTTTAAACATAAAAATATGTAAATTATCAATTAATACACCTGGAAAGTTAATTTTTTTTTCTTGCAGTTTTTGGCCAGGGCCAGGTTTGGACCCACCACCTCCAATATATGGGGCCAGTGCCCTACTCCTTCAAGCCACAGGTGCCTCCCCTGGAAAATTAATTTTTTAATCTCCTCAAGGACCCCTCTGATGTAAAAAAGTGACTAATAATCTCTGGTAGATGATTTCAGATATTATAAGTAATTAGCTGTCCTTCGTTTAAAAATTCTATAATAACCCAGACTTTACTTTTCAATCTGGCTTCTTTATAAATGTTCTTGAAATGTATTCAAGAAACTGCATTAAATGTGATGAATGTTTTGTTTGTTATACTATTGTACTTCTATTTTCATAATCTCAATAACTTAAAAACATTTTTTAAATGTATACAGAGTCTACTGACTCACTGCCAACTCAAGGCTAGAAACCATTCTGTGATTAAAAGATTACATCAGACCAGTATAAGGGGTGAGCTGGCACTTTACTTCACCGGATTAAATATCTTGGCTCTCCAAAGGCTTGTGTGGGGGCTGCAGTTTGGCATAAAATTCTCAGCCGGATGCAGATAATTTCTCTGAAAAATGTTTTTTAATGGCTACAGGGTTTTTTTGTTTTTTGGGTTTTTTTGCTTTTTAACAATGTTGGAGAAAGCATATATTAAAATGAGTTTCAAAATAGATGCGACTGTTCCATTTTAATGTGCCTGTCCCTGTAGATAACCCTAGTACAGTAAAATAATTCCAAACCTAAAGACTTTCAGTAAGTACAACGCTTCAATTCTATATAAGCTCAAAAATCAAAATTAATTGTTTCAATTATAAAGAAAAATATAGTTCTTTGAAAATATAATCATTTGCTAACCTTTCTCTGGCTATGAGTGTAGGTTGCTCTTAGTCATTCTGGCCTCAGTACCTGTGGTTTTGTTTCAATGTTTACATTAAAGTGTTACTTTCTTTATTCCTTACAAGGCCTTGCAAGATATTATCAGTTTTTCAATAAATAAATGCATGGCTAATCAGCACATTCTATCCACCAGAGCAACTATGTTCATGGATACAATGACAAGAGAAGAGAACCAAGACAAACAAGTCTCAGTGCTAATTTTGTTTGTGATATCAGGCTTTCTCTTCTTCAGGACTTGGTGTTGTGCTGATGGCTAAAACAGTGGTCCCCAGCCTTTTTGGCACCAGGGACTGGTTTCATGGAAAACCATTTTTCCCTGGTGTGTGGCCCATTTCCTAACAGGCCACAGAATGTACCCATCCAGTCTGTGGCCAGGTGTTTGGGGACCGCAGACCTAGAGGTACTGGGAGATACTATGAAGAATCTAAGAACAATGTCACTATAAGCAGAAGGCAGAGAAAAGCCCTAGTGACATTGTTTAAGCCCTAAAACTAATCATTCTTTAAACTTGTTTTACCCCTGGACTTTTCTGTTATGTGAACCAATAAATTCTTCTATCGCTTAGGACAGTTTTATCACATGTCCTGTCACTTGCATCCTACCAGGTTCTAACTGCTACAATTCATTATATAATTGCCCTTCCTGAAGTAATTTCCTCTCTATCTGAACTTTGCTATTACCTTTCTCTTCTATATTATGCCACACCTAAATTCTGCCTTCCATTGTAACTCTCTGTAGCCATATTTTCTCCATTACTGAACTGTGAGTGTGGAGCAAAAGTGCCAACAATATGAGGGATTCAGTAAGTAGATATTGAAGAAACAGTGACTACATCAATGAATCATTCATCTTTATATCCTTAGCACCTAGCACAAAGCTTAAATACAGGTCAGTTCAAATATATGTCTGCAGAAGGAATTAACTAATAAATAAGATGATAGAAATAATATCACAAAAAAGCAGAGATCGGCACATACACAAATGGGATCCTTTTTTTTTGAGACAGAGCCTCAAGCTGTCCCCCTGGGTAGAGTGCTGTGGCATCACAGCTCACAACAACCTCCAACTTCTGGGCTCAAGTGAGTCTCCTGCCTCACTTAGCCTCCCAAGTAGCTGGGACCACAGGCGCCTGCCACAACGCCCAGCTATTTTTTTGGTTGCAGCCATCATTGTTGTTTGGCACGCCTGGGCTGGATTCAAACCTGCCAGCTCAGGTGTATGTGGCTGGCACCTTAGCTGCTTGAACCACTGGTGCCAAGCCTACAAACAAGATCTTAAAATAATCCTTCACAGTGACTAGGATGATCCATGTGGTAGTGGATAAGAGTTGAAGACAGTATGAAATAATGTGTCCCTTAATATAGATACAAAAGGTTACATATACAAATATTTAGATATCTGAGTGTATTTCTTTGCTCTGTTAGCTGAGTACCTAAAAGCAACAACATTCCAGTAGCAACAGGCACATCTCACACTCAAATCTTGGTTGCTAATATCTTTCTCTAATTAAAAGAGCCAGAGCTCCTTGGAGAAATGGCCGATTCTAGGACTAGAGCAGGAAATTTTCAATATGAACCTAGAGCATCTTACAGTGTCAGAAAGAACACGTTCCAGAAAACAAACAAAAATACCTACAATGATGGGGGCACCTCAAAGAACTTCCAATGGCCAAAGTTAGAACAATTTCAGTAACAAAAGAAATAACATGGGATAGATTATAACACAAAGTATAAAATAAATGTCACTAAATCCATACTGAAATAAATGATTAAATATACAATATATGGGGAAGAACAGACAATTCTCTCATGCAGAATTCCAAATAATTTATGTAGGATACCTGCCCTCAAAGAGGTGGACATAACTCCCCATTTCTGTAGTTACACACTGTGAGTCCCTTCCAAAGAGTAAACTACCAAGGGAGGAAGGATAAAGTAACGTTACAATGAAGCAAACACTCCCTCAAAAGGTTAACAACCAAATTGAAAAATTATATTGATCTTACGTACCCTCAATTTGATGTGATGAAAATGGATTTGTACCTCTGAGGTCTTCCGATCAAATCCCATAAATGGAAGCATGAGAAAAACATCAGACAAATCCCAATTGAGGGACATTCTATAAAATACTTTACTAGTTACTCCTGAAAACCACCAACGTAATCAAAAACAAGGAAAATACAAGAAACCATGACAACCAAGAGGAACCCAAACAGATGTGGTTTTCTAGATGGGATCCCAGACCAGAAAAAGGACATTAGGAAAAATCTTTTTAAAAATTCTGAATAAAGGGCAGCACCTGTGGCTCAAGGGAGTGGGGTGCCAGCCCAATATCCTGGAGGTCGTGGGTTCAAACCCGGCCCTGGCCAAAAACTGCAAAAAAAAAAAAAAAATCTGAATAAAGTATAAACTTTATAATAATAAATTGATACAGGTTCCTCAATTATTACTAAAGTACCATAAAAACTTAAAATATTAGCAACAGAGGAAACTGAATGTGGAATACATGGAACTATCTCTGCAATAATTTTATAAATAAAAAACACAGTTCTAAAATTAAAAGTTGTAAAATGCCCCTTCCCTCATAAGACCCTATATGCCAAAAGCGTACAAAGCAAGCTTATTGTAAGATCAGCCTTGAAGCAACTGAAGAATATCAAATAACTAATTTAGAGATCATGAAGGAATATAATCAATAGTTGACAGCATATTTTTCTTTTAAAATGTATAATAAAAATCTGACTTCTCTGAAAAACTAATGTATACACTTGAAGTTCATAACTATTTCCACAAGTATACTTAAGAGTAGGTGGCTAAAAAGTAAAAGCATAAATAATTTCTGGAATCCTCAATGCCAGCAGGAAAAATATATCCTCAAATCATGAACATCTTACAAACCTTTCAATGTCCTGGTAAACTATTTTATAAAGAAAAAAGAAGAAGGAAAACAAAATCTAGGAGTATGGTAGTTTTTAAAAATCGCAGCACAAACTAGCAATTAATAATCCTCACTTCTGCGCTCTAAACCCCCTATAATTTTGCCTCAACCTCCCTCTGTGAATGTACATTTTAATATTTGCCTGTGCAAACTCTACTCCAAGAAAAGTAGTTTGCTCAGTGGTTTATAGGTCATCTGTGATATATGATGCTTCTCTGTGGCTTTGTCCCCTGCCTACAGTGCCACCTCCTCTTCTATTCATGTTCTAAATCCTATCCCTGAAATCCACCTAAAACCCTTCTCTTCCATAAACTCTCAGATCACTTTTGGTTCAATAATCACACCCTATCAGAATTCCTATATTATTTAATGTGGTATTCAGCATACATATATTTATTCATTAAAATAAAATAATGTTAAGTTCAATTTAAAAAACTTAGTGTGTACTTATTAGGTACCTAGTACTACAAATAGATAGATATTGGGAAAATTAAAGATGAATGAGATATTACTCTCTCACCTTTGAGATGCTTTCAGAATTGTAGAGAAGGCAAAAGGTAAGCAAACAATTCCTAGACAGAATGTGATGCCACAGAGGTGTGTACAAATTCGCTATGACAATACACTGCTCGGTAATTTGCTACAATATTTCCTTTTTAATGTTTAAGTTTTGGTTCTCCAATTAAACTAAAGTCCTCTTGAAAGATAGGTTCCTTATCTCCTACTCAAAGCTATACACATGTTAGCCAAACCAATTTCGATGTTGGTTTACTAAAACCTTTGTTTCTCCTCTATTTTCTTAAGAGAAACATAAGCAGAATCCCTGTTTGCAGACATTTGACTTAAAATGATAAAGAATTTTTTTAGGTAAGCTATTAACCATAACCAACTATTAGTTATTCACAGAAGGGGAAAAGAAGGCAAAAATTCATAAGTAATCACCATTTTACTTAGCCTGAAGTAGAATTCCTTTTCTATGAAAAACAAACTTAGGGCAGCACCTGTGGCTCAAAGAAGTAGGGTGCCAGCCCCATATGCCAGAGGTGGCAGGTTCAAACCCAGGCTAGCCAAACACTGCAAAAAAAAAAAACTTAAAAATAAAGAAAAAGACTGGTTTGAGATACATCTTTTACTTTCCTGTTCCAATCAAGAACAGGTCAAAAGAATAGAAGTCAATTTTAAGAGATGCTTTAGATGAATTTCTAATGCCAGAGGAGAAATTCTTACAATAACATATAAAGTAAAAAAAAAAAAAAACTGAAAAAATGTAAAGGGTATATATGCATGTGGCACAGACACACAAAAACAGTGAAAGTAAGATTCCACTGAAATGTGAAAACTCATCTCTAGTTTATGTGCAATTATGAACTGGTTTTTCTTGGTACTCATCTGTATTTCACATGCTATTATTAATAAAAATGATTATAATTTAAAAACCCAACTCTTTGAAAAGCTAATGTATATACATGAAGTTCATGACTACTTCCAAAAGTATACCTAACAGCAGGTGACTAAAAAGTAAAGGCCATGGTAGAGAGAACAGGGGTGCTGGGGAGAATAAGAGGTGAGAAAGAGCGGATAACAAAGAGATATGACCAACCAAAGACCATGGGTAATCATTAAAGCTGACCATTAAATAATTCCTCTGGATAAGCACATTCTTGAGCTACTATGATTTATACTCAACTCAGTACCTCATTTTTCTCAGAAGCATTTTTACAAATTTAATAGAGTAAATCAAAACTAGCAACATCTGCTCAATGTTATATTCACCATTGGATTACAAAAAATAACTTGGTTTGCCTTTTCTTCATTTGTCTTATGAGAATAAACATAAAATGTACCTTGTTTGTACTTTCAAGATGCTGCTTTTCTACAACTATGCTTTGAAAGCCTTGGTTATAACAGATGCTTCCAAAATTATGTGTATGCATATCTGTATATGTTAATAATCACCCCCTTAATCCCTAATTGGCTATAATAGCAAAACCTTTGTGAAAATAGACAAAATTATAAATTATAATTTTCAATCCAGGGGCCTTCTACTTATCCCCTTAGCAAATACATTTTTTAAAAAAATCAAATTTCCTCTAACCTCATAAAAAATCTCCATGACTAATAAGTTAACACAAATAATGACCAAAGTATAATAGATTTCTAGTTCATCAGGATATAAGCCAGTTTTCTATCAAAATTTCTAGAAATTTTCTCATATTCACTTAGGTTATTTATTGATGCATCCTTTAATATAGCTGCATTTAACTCAAGAAAACCAGAGATGCCATTCGAAATAATGTTCTTATTTTTACCACCTCAGGAATATCTATTGAAATTTAGAACCTAGGTTTTCATAAAAAGAAAGAAGTACATGTTTATCAAACATTTTACTGACTTTTATTAATTTTTAATAATTAATTTTATTAATTCCATATTCTTAGCAAAACTTTATGGTCTACTAAAGTTTTTTACACTTTTGCTTTGAAAATAAAGGGTAAAATTCTGTGTTCTCAAAACATACAACTGGTTTATACTTCCAGGTAGGACGGAGTAGCTCTATACAGACCAGCACTCTTGATAAAAACAAGTAGAAAGTCAGATAAAATATGTGTATCTATTTGGAGGCATTTGCTATCCATGGCAGCAGTGAGAACTAGAGGGGCTGAGAATTCAGAGAAAAGGAGCTTGTTTCTACAGCTGCTTTCACCCTATGCAAATTCAGGTCACAGGAGGGAAGCTAAGACACTAGGCTATGCTGCTGCTGCTGCTTAAAAACCATCAGAACTTTTGGCAGGATGTTGAGAGACCCCAAACATTCAGCCAGTTCCACTCAAGACTTTGGCGAATTCTAGGAAGCCCAAATTAAGAAGTTCAAAATTAAGAAAATGCCTCTGAAAAGCATAGCTGAGTTATCAGCAGTCTTGGATAAAAAATTTAGAATTTAGGCTCCATTAGGGCAAAGATCCACACTGCTTTGTGTGTTTAAGTATTTGATAAATGACAGAACATTCTGTTTAAAATGTGTTATGGCTCAAGGCACTTAGAATTGTTTAGGAACACTGGCCTTTCTGGCTTCCCAGGTAAAACTGTGAAGAGCTCCACCTCAAGAACAGGAGTGAACCAGAAGTAAACAGTCTCAGCAAAGCCATAAACCAACCACAACTCACCAAAGTCCTTGACTGGATTAAGGTGATTTGCCTATCAGATCAGCCCATCTGCCTATCAGAGGGGACGATAAATTCTCTCTCTAGAAGAAGAAAGCATCATCTGGAACCTCTACGTTTTTAACTGGAATGTCTAACATCCACTCAAAATTACTAGAAACACCAAATACAGAACCTCATGATTTATAACCAAAGAAAAAGTGGGCAAAACAGACAGATCCAAAGATATTCCAGATACTACAATTAGTTCATATGGAGTAGAAAGTAACTATGATTAATATGTGTAAGAAAATGAAGTAGAAAATAGATGAAAACATAAAGAAATTTACCACAGAACTGTAATTTATAGAAAAGAATGAAATAGAATTGAAGAACCTATTTACTAAAATTAAAAACTCATTGGATGGCTTTAATACAAAAAAAACAATAGACTGAAAGATAAGTTGGCATTATCTAGTTGTACCACTTATTCATTTATTGCCTCTCATCTCTCATATCCACTCTTTACGCCATCTATGAAACTGGGGCTGAACCCTATGAACATTTTTCCTTTGCCAGTGGCTGCATTGTTCAGCTTATCAACAGAGATGGAGGGACAACATAAGGCACAGCAGAGAGAAATGTTTCTTATCCTTTTCTGGTGTGCTTCTTTTTTTCAAAGATAATTTACATTTACCTGCTGATGATTCTTTTTTTTTTTTTTTTTTTGAGACGGAGCCTCAAGCTATCCCCCTGGGTAGAGTGCCATGGCATCACAGCTCACAGCAACCTCCAACTCCTGGGCTCAAGCGAGTCTCCTGCCTCCGCCTCCCAAGTAACTGGGACCACAGGCGC
>CAUYQV010191442.1:0-23136 GCA_963574575.1 Galagoides demidoff | reverse complement strand
TTAGTATATAGATGCTGCACCTATTTTTAGATATAGCTGCAGTTTATACCAAAGTGTTCCAGATTTTGGGGTGCTATTGGGAATAATATTCTTTTAAAAAATTTGAATTTATAGTTCTCAAGCAAAAGATACAACTTAATTATAGCCCAAAAATATGGGGAGGGCGTGGGGAGGGGAGAAGGGTGGATGGGTGGTGGGAGGGTGATGGGAAAGATCACCTATATATCTGTCTAACAAAGGTACAAGTAAACTTTTCTAAAACTAGAATATAAATGTGTCGATAATTCTTGACAGAGCTGGTTCTGGAGTCTGCCTGTCTGCCTTTGAGTCCTGGGCCTCATTTCTGGGCCTTTAGACAAGTTGCTTAACTACACTGTGCCTCAGTTTCCTGATCTGTAAAGTAAAAGTCTGCTTTGTAGGATTTGCAGGAATATTAAATGAAATAATATAATTAAATAAAGTACTTAGAATAGTACCTAGCACATAAGAACTTGGATTTTTAAATGACTACTATCATTTCTAATTTTTTGATTCAGAGTGATTCCGATACTTCTTCACCAGATAAACCCTTGATAATCCACTTTGTGAATCTGCCATATTTTAAAGGATTTTTGCCTTCTCCTTTTTGGAAAATATTTCAAATCACAGATTCACTTTTACTTATCACCACCATGGTGCACGCCTTCTCCACACTCTGAACTGCATGTACAGGAAGTATAAACACATTCTAATTAGGAAGTGATGGTGACAATTCACGTGTCCCAGTAGAAAAACAGAAAAACTGAAACTAAATACTCTAACCCAAAGGAATAAATACAAAAACTCAAAAGCCTTTTTTTTGTTTTTTCTTAGAGACAGAGCCTCACTTTGTTGTCCTCGGTAGAGTGCCAGGGCCAGATTTGAACCCATCACCCTCAGTGTATGGGGCAGCACCCTACTCACTGAGCCACAGGCACCACCCCTAGAGAAAAGACTTATTAAGAGAATCCTGTCCTGTGAATCAGTTCCTGCTTATGTATTTTTATTTAAAAGGCATTTAGTAAGGTAGTATGTAGCAACTTCACTGGCTACTATAGAAGAGTCTTTTTAAAATGCACCTTGGTCCTAGTAAAAGATTTCAGTGAACACCGAGAGGGTGTTAGTTCTTTCAGACCTAAAATAAATTAGTTTTCAAATTGCTGTGGCCAAAACAGTTTAGATGATGAGAGGATGAGACAGTGACTAATACTATTTTATGTTAGCAGTTTTGATGACATTCATCATGTTTTATAAACATTTTTAAGAAAGCTATCAGCCCAGTAGCCAATGCTTATAAGAAAGTTCTCATTTAGAACTTTATAGTATGTGGTTTAAAAACATTTTTAAAAGCCCCCGCAACATTTTAAAAGTGGTTTCATTTTTATTGAATTTCTAAATCTATCTTTAATAAACTTGCAAAAACAAAAATGCCATGTTCTTTCCAGCTAAATCACTTTTTTTTGCTGTATTTTAAAGTAAGGAGAACTGGGGAAGATTTTGAAGAACAGCTTTTGACAGGTGGGTAACCATTTCCATGTTAAAGCATGTTAGATGGAAGGTGGGAAGAGGGATTTAGGCTGGTGGTTAAGACTTTAATTATCCATATTGTATTTGGTGGCCATACCTCTTAGTGAGAGGCATTTCCTGAGGCAGTTTATTGATGCTTGGACGTGGATATTGAAAAGCTCCTTTATACTTTGTCTTAATCTCTTACCCTTCCAAGAAATCTCCCCCATTACCTCATTTTAAGTAATTCTTTATCAAGATTTTCAGCAATAGCCAGCCACTAAATGTGCATGAGTGTGCCCTTCTAACCTATTCTGGGAGTGACTCCGCATAGGTGCTATGAGAAATATTTACTGATTATGGATAGAGTTCTAGCTTTTTTTTTTTTTAAGGGTTCTCAGAGAAATTGATTTGGTTTGCAAGTGTTAATTGAATGTTTTATACCCAAGAAAGCTTTTCATTCTCCATAGCATTTGTGTCCACCCAACGTACTATATACTTCATTTCTTTACCCTCACAGTAATATCAGCTCTGTGAGGACACACCTGTATTCACAGTGCTAGAGCAGTGCTTGATACCTTGTAAGTAAGCACATCAGTATTTGTTGAATGAATGAGAACACTGAAGCAAGATGTGATTCTTTTTAACACTGGAATACACCCTTTAAATAGTAAGATAATTCTTAGTTGAATTTATTCTAGCTCAGCATTTTATTGTATCTCTTCATTACATGCCTAATGTCTGTCGAAGGGAGGGGGAACTCAACTAAGAAAACTAGACTACTGAAAATCAAGAATATTTCTTTTTTGAATTTTGGACCTTTGCCCCAAAGTTACCAGATTCCTGGAATAGTTGCTTAGAGAATCTACAAAATTAACAGTCAAGTTGCAGCTTTAACCCGTTGACATTTGATACTGTCACAGAGAAAGTAGAAAGGGCATGGTTTCCTTGATGTGTTTTTTAAGAGAAGATAACCCAAAAAGGTGTACTTTTTATTTCAAGAGCTTACAGAAATAGGGGTTTAGAACCATGAAGTTTGATTTTAGTGCCCTGGTTTAGACCCTATAATATCCTTCCTTAGCCATTGTACAGGCCTTTTGTTATTATACTCATGGGGAACTGCAAGGAATATTCTCAACCTTCCTAATGTGGGTCACAACCCCCAGGTTGAGAACTGCTGCCTTGGAGATACAGAACATAAGACAAATGTGTGAATATTTGTATTAAAGAATAAAAAACTAATTGTGCTGGAGTATATGTGTGGGTGATGTAGGGAAAAAAAGATTGGGTGTCTAGAGGACTTTTTACATTTTGCCCATATATATAGTTTTGCCAGCATTAATCCAGAAGTTTAATAGTAAACATTTTCTCATTGCCTTTTGTTTACATAAATACTTTCAAGTGTTTAGAATTGTTAATTTAGAATTGTTTAGGCCAAGTTTGTGATGTCAGTGAAGGTCAAGACAAGCACAAACTAGTCATGTATAAGTAGTAAGGCTGCCAAGATGCTGTTCCTGTGAAAAGAAGGTCCTTCTATTGAGTCTCACTTGGTCACCCTCAGTAGAGTGCTGTGGCATCATAGCCCACAGCAACCTCAAACTCTTAGGCTCAAGCAATCCTCTTGCCTAAGTTTTTCATTTTTAGTAGAAATGGGGGGGAGGGGTGTCTCACTCTTGCTCAGGCTGGTCTCAAACTCATGAGTTTAAGCAGTCTGCCCACCTCAGCCTCCCAGCATGCTAGGATTACAGATACGAGGCACTGCGCTCAGCTATTCTCCCTTAACTTTAATTATAGAATACTTATATCCATCCAGATGGATACCCATATCCCAGCTTTCCTTTCAGCTAGGTATAGTCATGTGACTAAATTCTGGCCAATAGGATGTAAGTAAGAGCGCTAGGTGCCACTTCTGCATTATACTAAAAGAGGAATGTACGCCTTGCTCCTTTCCTCTTCTCAATGGCCAGGAGGCAGATAAGGTGGTAGGAGCTACAGTAGCCACCTTGAAGTGGACATTGGGAGCTGAGGAACAAGGATGACAGAGCTGGGCTAGTGCTGGAAGATAACTGTGAGAAAGAAACGTGGAGGGTAGATGTGACTGGTTTTTGTTACAGCAGCTTAGACTATGACCTAATTCTAATTTGCTCATTTAGTTCTCACCAAACCTTATGGAGTGCTTATTACATATCGATCAAGCTTTGTATAAAACTAGACAGTAGAGTTAGAGTCATGGTTTTTGTCTTCATGGAAAGCAAAGCTATTAACATAGTTGAGAGTATTTGGTTTCTAGTTAACCTAATTAGGTTAATCTGTTGAGTTTGGGAGTAAGTAGAAAACAAGAATGAGGCAGACTTTAAAATATAGAGTCTGCTCCTGTGTTTCTGAGTATTTGTATTTTTTCCTGAGCAATGTCAGTTTGCTCATTCATTAGACTAATATATGAGGACCTATTAGAGATGTCTAGCTGAAGACAGACAGTAGATAAAACAAAAATTCTTTCCCTTGAAGATCTTCATTCTGGTTGATGGAGATACCAAACATGGTAAATAGCATTTACTGATAAGTTCTAAAGAGGAAAAAAAATAAAGCATGAAAAGTAGACATACAGGTGAGGGGAAGAAAAGGAATTAAAATTTTAGGTTTGTTAGCAAGTAGTGTAGAAAGACACAAGGAAATTGGTATGTGAGATAGTTCATGGTTTAACCTATTATTCAAGGCAATTCAGAAGGCATATGAATGATACTGCAACAATCTGTGCTTTCCTGCAGGAAAAGGAGTAATTCAAGCCAAAATAGCTAAAGGTATAGACTCTTAAATTGCATGTTATTGAGTCTCTGCGGGAAATAGAAGAATAATTGAGGTGTTGCATGGATGGAGACAAATGTTAGTTGCTAACAATTTTGTGGATCTCTGTCCTCCCCTACCCCCAGGAATCCAGGCAGTTGGAGGACCAATCAATAAAGGAAAGTTGGATTCAGTATTTTATCTGATAAAAGTTTAGCTTCAGGAGGAAACAGATGAGAATGAACAGGCAAATTTACCTTAATCTCTAGCATGGTTTTCCCACTATATTTCATTCAACAAATATTTATTGAGTGTTTATTTTGTGTTTAAAACTGTGCTCAGCATTAGGAAAACAGCAATGAGCAAAGCAGACATACCTGATCCCATACAACTTACCTGTTAGTAGTGGGAAGAGACAATAGTCTATTAATCACACAGTTGTTTAATAGCTTTAATTAGGGAGGTAGGTGATTTGGGACTATGAGAATAATCTTATTTTAGGACTCTGGTAAATCCTTAGTAGGGAAGAAAGATTCAAGTTGAGACTTGAGGGATGAAAAGGCATCAGCCAGAGGACAGAGGAGAGACAGTTTAGGCAGAAGGACCTTAGGAATTGAAAGGCCACTGTGACTGGAATCAGGAGTACAAGAGAAGTGTGAGGAGATGAGCCTCTGGTACCCGATGATTCTAGGCTTTGTTAGGGTTTTGTTTTTAATCCTAAGAGCAAGAAGAGGCCATCAGAGTGTAAGATGTGTGTACTGAGTGAAGAATGACAAAAGTGGATGTAGGGCTTTTAGTGAGGGTGGTGGAGGTGGAGGGGAGTAGACGGAATAAAGTGGTGTCTAGGAGGTGAGGATGGGTGGCACATGAGCAGGTGAAGATGAGTTTCAGGTCAAGAAAGACTATCATGCTTTTTAGTACTTTGGGTAACCACATGCTGGCGCTGTCTATGGAGATGGAGAAGACTGAGGAGGATCTAATTTAGGCAGAAAGTTGATGAGTTGTAAAGCTTTTTTAGTTTCAAGTTTCCTATAATACCCAGATGGTGGTGTTGAGGGGGCTCAGGAATAGAATGGAGAGAGCATGAAATGCACCTGAAGCTGTGAGAGCGGATGAGTAGTCTAGGCAGAAAGTGCGGCATTGGAAAAGTCAGAACGGCTGCCCTGCAACTCTGTGCAGACCTCTTCATTGTTTTGTGATAATTACCTAGAAAAGGACTGCACGTCATGCACAGAAGCAGTTGCTCTTTGTACTGCTGCAAGTACTACTCATTGTCATTCTGGTTAATAATGATAGCATTTCCTTGGTATATGCCAACCTCTGCCCTAACTAGCCACTGGGAGCTGGCCAGAAAATACATTTTGATGTAGGTTGAGATGGAGATTGGGGTGGTGAGGTGGTTGCAGATGCCAGGAACCAGGGAGAGGTATCACAGTGGTGACCAAGAGCCTGAGTCCTGAAGCTAGTGACCTAAGCTTCCTCTTCTCTATGGATTAATCACACTTTCTGAGTTTCTAATAGCTTCAGTTTCCTCATCTGTGAAATGGAGATAATAGTAATACCCACTGTTTAGGATTTTCAACACTGAGTGAGATGCTCTGAATGAAGTGTTTAGCACATGTCTGATATGTAGGAAATGCTATCATTCAGTGGTCCCCTGAAAGGACTGACTAGTCCTTGCATTTGCTTGTGATCACAGAAGACAGTGCACTGGTAAGAGCACATGTCCAGTGGATCAGCTTCATGCGGTGCTGCCTCAAGTCTATAGCACAGTTAGAAAAATAGTGACATGTGGGTGCTCTCTGTACAAACATTGTGATAGTATGTTACATTGTTTATACTGTTTATTCAACCTCAGAGAGCTAGGTGATAAAATACCCATTTTACTGATGAGGAAACAGGCTCAGATAGTAATTTGCACAAGGTCGCAGCTAGTGAGAGGTGGATCTGGGATGGAAAGCTAGACAGTTGGACTCCAGAGCTTGTACTTCTGACCACTCTGCATGCAAGCCTTCAGATCTGGCAGCTGGGCTCACGGTGAGGGAATGAATACCCTGCCTCTATATTTAGTTTCCAACTCCCCACAACTGCCCTGACCAAGGGTGAGGGGCGTGTGGTTTCCCATTCCCATCTAGTCCTCTCTGAAACCAAGCTTTGTGCACATTACCAGGGTTACCCCTACTGTAGGCTGCAGAGGTTTGGCTACATTTCCAAAGATTTAAAATGCTCTGTGAGGCGATCATAGAATCAGCTGCTGTTAGTTCTGGGAGCCCTGGGTAATCAAGCCCAGAGAGGATTTCCGGGTTTTTGTGTCCCTTCTCTACTGCTTCCTGGGATAGGAACTGGGGGAGAATCTGAGGCACTAGCTGAGAAGTGGTAGTTCAGGCTGGGACCCAGGAGCCCTGAGCCTCAGTTCAGCCATGGGAACCAGTTCAGTGTCTGACAACCCTTAGAAATACAGAATTTCCTGTCTGTATGCATTTGGCCAGTGGCAAGAGTCCTCAGGTTCCTTCAGATTCTCCAAGGCTGAGTGACCCCTACGTGGTTTAGAATGACTGGATTGGATAAATTGTCAAGTTCTTTTTTAGTTAAACCTTCTCAAAGCTCTAGTGTCACATTGAACTAGATGACTCCTGCAACTACTCTAAACCCCTACACAAAAAACTCCCTAGAATTAGGTTAACCTTGATTAAGGCTATCACAAACTTTTTGTATACCCTCTCTAGTTCTTTGAAATCATTTCCCCCTAGCTGGCTTTATTCATTTCTTTCCCGTGGTGTTCTCTAGAGCTGGTTTCCTACCTGCTTTTGGAAGAAGGGCTGAGCAGTTGCCTTATCACCTGACCTCCAGGCTCTTTCTTCCTTCACCAGATGGTTCTTGTTCAGAGATGCCTCTTTGGAGGTTTCAGACCCTGGGAGGCTCTGAGAGCAAAGGGGAGGAGGCCAGGTGGAGGGAGCTGCCCTGCAGAGAGGGTCCCCATGGAGCCCTGATAATGGGAATTTATTCAGAGGCCAGGCAGCAGTTTTCCCTCAAGACAGCACTGAAAAAACTTCCCAGAGTGAGTAAGGGTGGGGGGGAGGGGGTGGATGCTGCAGAGGAGGAACTATCTCAAACTGCCCTAGGCCCATCTGGGAAGCAGGTGGCTCTGCGCTTGGGTCTCATCCTGCTGGGGACCAACCTGCCCATATACCCTTTTCCAAAGCGGCGCAACCAATGATCAGAGCTTTTTCAGCATTGAGTCTAATTCAGTGAGTTTTTTATTGTAGAAATGTGGCCTGTGGAGATAGGCGATGTGGGCCCCCCACCGCAGGGGGCTTCAGGTGGGACCCTTCACCTCTCCACCGGCCCCCCACTGCCCATGCCCGCAGAGGGAACTGGGTCCTTGGACCTGGACCGTGCCCCTTGAAACCTTGCATCCCATCATCTCCCGGGAGGGATGCGGCCCCTAAGGGCCATCATGCCAAAGTCCAGCTGAATTCACGCTGGGATCCGACTGGGCTCCTTGTTGCCAAGGAGCAAGAGAGGCAGTAGCAGCCCTAGGGAGGCAGCCACAGAATCAGGAGTCCAGACCGGCAGCTCCTGGCCAGTTGGGCGATCTCCCTGCTTGCCCCGTCTGTGTACAGAGTAAGGAAGTCAGAGGCTCTTGCTCCCGGGCTGGCCCGGGATGGCCGGAGCTGGCGCGTTCTTTCAGGGAGGTTTCCCCGACTTTACATGCTGACCAGGGAAAGACCGACACGACCCGGGAATAAGAATCATGGTACTTCCAGGTACAGGATCGGGACCCTACGCAGCCTCCCAACACCTGAGTCCCCTTTTACTCTCCGGATCTCGCTCTAGGTCCGGAAGGGATTTGGGGTCAGGGCGCAGAGTTCTCAAGGGCCAGCGATCCCCAGCCTCAAGCCCATCCTGCTTAGCTTGTGTCAGCTGCTCTAGGCGGGACCAGGACAGGGTGCCGGCGACCCTTGGCTCAGTCCAAAGCTACACCGGCCGCGTCTTCCAGGGCGCGCGGGCGTCGCGCAGCGAGCGGTCATGGGGCAGCGCAGCGAAGGCCGAGTGGCGCAGCTGGCAACCGATAAAGAGGACCACGAGCGCCACGGAGAGCAGCAGCAGAAAGAAGAGCAGCAGGTAGGTGGGCAGGTCCGGCTTTGTGGCCGCGCCGTCCCGCATGCCGCGCGCGGTGGCCAGCTCCAGTGGCAAAGCGCCCTCCGCCTTGACCGTGGCTCCCGGGGCCAGAGCGCTGCCTACCACAGCCTCCGGGCCGCCTGTGGTGTTGAATACGTCTCCGTACATGGCCCGCGGGTCCCGCCGACTTCGGCCGAACCTCCTCACTTAGCCTTGCGGAGATCCGCGCGACCGGGCGCCTCCATGGCGCGTCCCTCCCGCCCTGCTGCGTTCAACTGACCCGGAGTCTGTGCCTTCGGGCCAATGGGGCTGCAGAGACCCGGGGACGCGTTGGCTCCCCAGCCTCCAAGCTCAGCTGCCTTTCCCGCCGGGCGGCGGACCCCAGTGCTTGGAGCTGGACAGCTCCGTGCCCGCCGCCCCTCGGGCTGTCGCTGTTTCTCACCTTCGCCACCTGTACAGAGGTCTGGCGTTACGGACTTGTCTCACGGCTTTCCGGTCACTCTTTCAGCTCTTACCCCAGCTCCGGTAAGCCACGGGCACCAGGACGCCTCTGGGTTGCAGCAGCGGCAAGAGATGTCCAGCAAGTGCGGCCGCAACCCGGGGTCCCCGCTCAGCCCCTGGTCGCAGAGTACACGGACAGCGGGTGGTCCGGGAGTCCTCTGCGTCCTCCGGTGCGGCTGCCACTGCAGTGTCTCAGAGCAGTCCTGCAGCCTTGGGTCCCTGTCCAGACGCCCGGTGTGCGGCAAGCTTGTTCCTACTGGTTCCTGTTTGGAGCAGGAGACTGAGCTCTAAGGAGATTCTGAGAGCGCTGGGTCCCAGGCGGGGGTGGGGAGGGGGGCGGGACTGGCGGCAGCTGCCTCCCGGAGCGGCTGCGAACCAATGAGGGCGAGAGAGAACGGGCTGCTACTGCCCCGGCCTGGCCTCACATCACTCAGGGACAGAGGGACATACAGAGAGGGGGTGGGGGACAAAAAGAAAACAACACAGGGTCACAGAAAGACTGACAGACAAAGACACAGTTACAGACCTGTGAAAAGAGCCCCCCACACAACAGGCACAGACAGCTGTGGTAAGCAAGCCGACTCAGAAAGGAGGCTCAGCCCAGCACGGACACCTGCTTCCTTCTTGACGTTCTCCCTCCAGGCATGGCCTGGTTTGTTCGCAGCCCTCGCTGGCTGCTGGGTAGCACGGGCAGGGCACACCGCTTCCAGGGGAGGCCCTGGGAAAAGACAAGCATGGTCAAGCTGGGGCTGGTCGGTGGGCCCAGTATCCTCTCCAGATGTGTCTTGGTGGTACATACGCATCCCTCCCACCCTCACCGGCCCGTGAACATGTTTGCTTAGCTCCCCTTTGCCAGAGCTGCTCAGACACAGAGGGCGGGAGGGGGACATGGTGCTGGCAGTGGCCCACCTGCCCTTGGTAGCCCTGGAAAGGCTTAGTAGCTAGGACGAAGGTGGGAGGTCAGTTGGGAGAGGTCTCATTTTCCAGGAGTCCGAACCTCTTCCTCTGAGAAGCCTTCCAAATTCCCCAAACTAGAATGAGAAGCTTCTCCCCAGGAAGCTATCGTCCCAGTTGTCTCCGTCCGGCAGGGCTAGAATTAGGAGGAGGTAAGTGAGCACAGGCACAGAGTTGACAGGATACCGGCGCTCAGGGCCCGCAAGTGCAAGCAGGGAACAGAGGCCTGCTTTCGTCTTGCCCCTGGATGCTTCCCTCTCCTCCCAGTCCCAGCACTGTTGTCTCCTCACTAGTCTGTGAGCCTGGGTCTCAGGATCAGCCAAGTTCACATCTGTGTCTTTCCCCTCGCTCCTCTTCCTCCATCAAGGTGTGCAGCATGCGGGGAGGGCTTGGCGACTTGGCTGAATGAACTGGGGGAAGGATGAGCTATTCCCCCGTCTTCACCTGGCCTCATACCTGCCCGAGGGATGAGAAGAACAACCGAGTGTGCAGGGCAGACCTTTGCCAGAGCTCATCCCCACGAGTCCCTGCTCAGCCCAACAGAGACACCTCTGCAAACCTTTTGTTCAACTTTGAGGTTGTAGTCCCAACTCCTGACTCTACAGAGTGACTGCCAAATGAGGTGCAAAAATACCCAGAGAGTCCCTCTTCAGTGTTTTCCACTTGGTCCAGTTGGGGGCCTCCTTGGGCCAGGAGGAAGGGGCTGACAGCACTCAGGACCTGCCAATTTACCCAGTTTCCATCACAGAGCCTACCTTGGTCCAAGGAGCTTCCTAGTGTTCTCCAAGGACACAGGACCCTGGGTCCTTGTGCTAGGCTGCTGCTAGGACAACATTACATTTTCCAGATGGGAAGGCTGGCTCTGAGAGGGGTCAGGGCTTATCTGTGTTAGCACAGGACAGCCATAGCCATTACGTGCCAGTGATGTAGCAGCAGCAGTGACAATGGGCCACTCAGGAGAGAGGTAGGAGTCCCTTTCTCTAAAGACCTGACCTATTTTGGACAGCACTTTTCACAGCTAGCAGTGTCTTAGAGGACATTCTGTGAAACCAGCACAGCCCTACCAGCTCCATGTGTGGGATGGAATAAGGGGTTTCACCAGGTGAAGCCCCTGCTGTCAGTAACTTCTTGGGTCCAGGTAAGGCTTGACTATAGGACTCATGTAGCTTGGTTTAGGGCTTGCCCTGGCATTTCCTCCTGGGGCCTGTGTGGAGTGTGACATAGCTTGCTTCCTCTCAGATCTAACCTGTCACCAGGTATAGGCCCGGGTGGGGACTTCTGGCCACCATTTGGGCAGCTCAGTTAAAAAGCCCTGGGTAGAATCTTTAGGTCTCTTTAGGCTAAAAATAAGAAGTGATGGCAGGTGGTTTCTGGTCCTGATCTGAAAACGTGCTGTGATCATCTAGGAAAGGGTGTGGCTCCTTCCCTTTCCCCAACCACTTCTCTCCATGCCATACTGCGTTTTGTAGGGGTTAAGTGACACAGGCCAGAGTGGTTCTAATAGCTTCCATTCATGGCCCTCATCATTCACAAGATGAGCACTGGGCTGGGAACTCAGCATTAATATTTCTCCCTATTGTAACCTGTGATAGGCACTGCTATCCTCCCTCTTGCCCCCCATTTTCCCAAGGAGGAAAATAGAACCCCAAAAAGTAGTGTCACTTGCCAAGGTCACACAGCTCAGTGCAGGAAAGTCTTAAACTCCGTGGCCCATCTTGGCCACTTGTCTCAAGCTGCCTTTTCAAATAAGAAACTCAACAAAGAGAGTGTGGTCAAAGTGCCCTCCCTTTTGGTAAAGTTGGAGGAGGTATTTTGTCCTCTTTGGAGGGCTCTTCTATCCCTGAATGGGGAGAGCACTGTTTCTTTTCTGAGAGATGTCCAGAACCCAGAGAGTCACGTTCCCTGAACATCCCTGGGCAGGAAATTAAACAAGGCTGGTACTGAGTAAATGCAGAGATGAAGTTTACACAGCTTGTTATACAAGCCAGAGCGGCCTTCCATTAAGGGAGCTTTGTGTACCCATACATTTAAGTCTTTGGAAAAGATTATTAAAAAGGAGCTCAGGGGTTGGATTTGACAGGCCGAGGTCATAGGGCTAGGACCTTGGGGTGACCTCTTTCCCATTACATAGTTGTTGAGTGACACACGTTTCTTCCCCAACGACCTGTCTGCGGAGAAACCGAGAGAGGCAAGGCAAGGGTGCCTGTCCTGCCATGAGAGAGCCATTTGGCAGCTGTTTAATGGAAACTTAGGAGACTGGGAGCATTTGAGCCCCAGGATTTCATAAACTATGCCGCGTCGGTCTGTGGTGCTTGGTGGAGCTATTTCTGTTTCTTCCACATGCCAGGGGAATTATTATTAAACCACTCAACGTCACGCAGAAGCTGGGGGTGAAGACCAAAGGTGAAAAGTTGCTGTGTGAAGGTTGGAGTTTGTTGCTGCTGGAGTCCGTTTCCCAGTAAGCTTACTGCAGAACAGAAGGGCTGGAAGGGCCACTTCCTCTATAAAAGCTGACAGAGCTCTTGTTTGCAGGATGTTTTTTTTTTTTTTAACTATCGTTCCCAGGCAATAATTTTCTCCCTCCCTCCCTCCTTTCTTTTTCTTTCTCTTCCCTCCCTCTCTCCCTTCCTCCTTCCCTCCCTCCCTCCCTCTTTCCTTCCTTCCTCCTTCCCCCTTCCCTCTTGCCCTCCCTTGTTTTTTTTCAAGCTGCTTCAGAAACCACAGTGGTTGGTAACTTAAGGTTACATTGTAGAATGGCCATTTTAAGAACTAAATAGCAAGTAGCCCAAGCCCAGGCTCTGAAATGAAGCTATAGTGAGAGTGGGCAATGGGAGCCTTGGGGAATGGTCATGCCAAGGCTTTCAAAGTGGCTGGAGCATGAGGAACAGAGAACTCTGCAAGGAGAAAACACCCTAAAGGGCTTAGTCTCCTGTCCCAGAAAGGGCATCTCCAGCTTGTTCCATCAGCCTGCAGGTCTCAGTGAAGTCAGACAGTGGGATGGAGAGAGAGACTTTCAGGATTCACCAGGCTGGTGATTGGGGTGCCATTTTGGGGGACCATCACTTAACCATTCACTGGTTAGTATCATTTTCTGTGGTCCCAATGACATGTGACCTTGCCTGCTTTTCTGGGTCCCTTTAGCTTTGAGGCCTCTAGCCAAGTGGGTTACAGTGACACAAGGCATTCAGGCTGCAGGAGTGATAGCAGAGTGATTGTCACTCCCGGGCCTGGTCACCTAGTCGTCTCTGGGAAAGGAGAGGTTGGCATGGTGGTAAAACTGCATCCTCCTGCTGCTTGGACCACACTAGGGGTGTTGGGTAGGAGTCATGAGTAAAGTCTCAGCATGTTACGAAACAGGCCACAGCTCTGGCCAGGAGTAAGGAAGTAAGCAAAAGCTGGGATAGAGCCAGCATATGTGGGAAGGAGCAGAGGGATCAGGGACAAGACTGTTGCATGGGATCAGTAGACAGGCTAAGGGGTACCTGGCAGACTGGCTCAGAGACTCAGGTCCCTGTCCCTGTGAGGTTTACTTGCTAGGAGACTGGGAGCCAGGAGTCCTCAGACCCAGAAATGCAAACAGGCAGCAAGGTCGGGGTGCAGGCTTGGGCCCCCACCTGCAGAGCGTGCTCCTGAGCTGCACGGCAGGGCAGCTGGGTAGAGACCTGGCTTTCCTCTCCTGAGCCCTGGCCCTGCAAGGACCCACACCCTCTCCTGCCCAGCCCACCTCTCCACTGGTTTGAAAGACCAGTTCAAGCTTACAAACCAGATTCTCTAGAAGAAACTCTGCCTTCTTTACAAGGCCCCTGTTTGTTAGCTGGCCTGACCTTCCGCAGACCCCATCCTCGTGTGTACAAATCCTGAGGTCACCTCCCGAATTAATGGGAGGCTGGGATAGGAGAGACATCCTTCTAGCAACACTCATTCTTTATGCCCCTGTATCTGCCAAAAATGTAGAGACGAATTTCCACCCTTGGTTAGAAAGAGGATGAAAAGCCATTTTTACAAAATTCAGGAGCATAGTTCTTAAGGTTTGAAATTATATATTTTTTTCCTTCTAAAGTTTTAAATACCCAATAGATTAGCTTCTTGTGCATAAAACTATTAGAGATCTCAATTTTTTTTTTTTGGATAAGTTCTTCCCTAGAGCCAGCCACCCCACGGTCCAAACCTTGCCCTGGCCATGTCCAGGCAGCCTCATTTATCCCTGGTCCTTCCTGCCCCTCTGCCACTGGGCAGTGGCATCTTCTCCATGGGGTGTGGAGGGTGGTGGCTGGTTGCTCAGAGGCCCAGGGCAGAAGGGACCATGGGTATAGGGTAGGATAGGACAGAGAAAGGCCCCCTGACCAAAATAGCTGCACCCTGGCCACCAAAACTCTGAGGAAGATGATCTCCTTTGCTCTGTTGGTTCTTGACAGGGACAGAGGGACAAATACGCCCATGGCCTGATTCATGAGGAAATGTCCTTGTTTTTAAAAAGTTTTAAGTGAGAGAACTGAAGCTGTCCTTTAAGTGGCATTTTAAAACCTAAATTGGAAACTACATTAGCATTGGCATTTTATACTGAGGCAATAGAAATCCAATGTGCCGCTCCTCTCAGGCTCCCAGGTCAGACCTGAGGTGGTCTGCATTCTGGAAGCTTTCCCCTGGGCAGGCACGGGGCGTTCCCTGAATCCCAGTCCTGCTGGGGAAGGGGCTTCTCCCAGACCCTTAAGAGGTTTCCTGCAGGTCTGTGTCTAGTAGATGGGAGGATGCGGCCAGATGACTCGGAGTCATTTGGTCCCTTCTTTGAAGAAGCCTTTAAGATGACTTTTCCAGAGAAAGGCACTGGGCTTTGCGATGAGTGCACAGTCTCAGTATCTCAGCTGGAACTAAATAGGGAAAACAAAAAGATGCTTGGAGGTGTTCAGGGCATTTCAAGATATGACGAGCCACCATCTGGCTTAGACCTCCTGGCCTTGAATTCACTCACCCAGGCCAGAAAAGCAATGTTATGCCCAGCTCTTCAATGCAGCTGAAGGGCTGGGGGTGCCCCTTTCCAGAAACTGGTCTCAGTTTCTCCCCCTGGGCCCTTCAGAATCCCTGGACATGCTTTTTAAAATTCAGGTTTTGTCTCCAGCCCCAAATATTCAAAGCTAGAATTCAGAGCTACAACGGCCAAGTGCATTTGTGTGCATCAAGCATCCCCCTGCATTTCTGTGATCCTTCCCTGCAACCAGACAAGAGCCAGACTGCTCAACATCAATTGCTTTAGGGAAAGGAGGACATTGTAGAACTCAGCTAACAAAAGAGTCAAATTATTGGCTTTCGAGCTTCTAAAGCAGCGGTTCTCAACCTGTGGGTTGTGACCCCTTTGGGGGTCTCGTGCATATCAGATATTTACATTACGATTCATAACTGTAGCAAAATTACAATTATGAAGTAGCAACGAAAATCATTTTATGGTTGGGGGTCACCACAACATGAGGAACTGTATTAAAGGGTCACAGCATTAGGAAGGTTGAGAACGACTGTATCTAAAGTCTAGGCCTGGCTATAAGAATTGGAAAAAGGCATGAAGAAAGCAGGGCTGTGTGACTAGCACACATAACATCTTTGGCTGAATTATAAAAACCTATCCTTTTCCTTAGCCTTCTGCTGCACCCCCACCTTTTAGTGGGGTCCCTTGGTTCAGTGCACACATTGCTCAACCTTACATGGCAGCCCTTCATTCAGTAATTGCAAATTTGTTCCCATCCCTGAAGTTAGAAAGAAATCTCCCTGATCTTGAGGCAGGGTAGAGCAGGAGGTGAGGAGGAGGGGAAAATTGGTGGGGACACAAAGAGACCTCAGATGTGGGTGGGTCTCTGAGAGAGGGCAGAAGGTTTCTCTGCTGTGAGAAAGATTACAGAGACCCAGATAGTTTAGGGGATCAGAGGACAGAAGGACATCATAAATATCCTTCTTGGCTTGGCGGAAGCCCTCGGAGTGTCAACGGCTCCCCCAGGCCCACTGGGCGTGAGGTGACAGGACAATTCCTGCAAGCTCACTGAAGTGTGCAGGACATGCCGAGGGGCCACTGGGAGCTGCCTCCAGCCCCAGCATGGTTTGGAGACAGAGGAGCTTCTGAGTCAGTGTTCCCGGAAAGGCATGACAGAGACGGGCGCGTTCTGATGATGCCTTTCCATCGAGAGTGAGGGTCCTTACGGCAGAGACTAGAGGACTGACCTTTGGGAAAAAGATAGGTCAGCACAGGCTCAGTGGACACTAAGACGCACGGAGAGAGAGGGAGAGAGAGCACTCTGCGGATGGGATGACCGCCTGCCTTAAACCTGCAGAATTTAGCACAGTGCCAGGAAAGTGGGTGTGGGGACTCAGAACCAGGCTGAGATTTCTACCACCTCGGAGAAATTGTCGGGGGGGCGGGGTGTGTTCCTAGCAGAGATTGACTAATAGAAACATAATCTTACATTTCTTACCCACTTGAGGTTGTGGATTAAGATTTATTAATATGCATAGAAAACCACAAGTAAATACCTCCTAATAATTATCTCCAGGTGGTGTTGGATTAAGGGCGATTTTCATTTTCTTCTTTTTTGTGTGCTGAGGGTTTTGAAAATTGCTGCAGTTACCATGGTTTACTTTTGTAATGAGAATAATATTTTTCTAAAAACAGTATAAAACAAAACAGAAAAAGTAATTTGCATTTTTACTTCTCCCCACTCTCTCTCTCTCTCCCGGCCCTTGTTCCTTAAATGCCTCATCTATCTTGACTCGTTCAACCCCTCAGGTCCCCTCAAGCCTCCAGAGGACAGCAGAGGTCTGGGCACTGGCTGAGACATGGCCCGGGGATTGGAGAAAAGGGAGGCTGAGGGCCCAATTGGGAGTCCTGGATGACAGTGACAAAATCACCACAAGGGGTAATTTTCTACCCTCTCTGCACCCCTTACAAGAGAGCCAGGGTGGAAGGGATACTCTTCATCATTTTTGGCTTCATGGAAGGGATGGTCTTTCCTCTCCCGGGTGGGAGTGGTCCTGGCCAGTCTGTGCTGAGCCAGAGGCGAGTGGGCTGGGCTTGTTCACTGTCCAGGCTCCCGAAATAGTGCCTTTCCCGACACTGTCTTCTCTGGGCCTTCTGAGCCCTTGCTCATGACCTCACTCTGAATCACCCTTGGGCTTCAGTAGGACCATTTGGAAAGAAAGGAAAAAGCTGACGCAACCTGGCCCCTTTAAGGAATCCCTACCTACAAGGGGACAGGGATGAAAATAGAACCAGGGAGGCAGGAGGGGAGGTTCAGTGGGCTGGCGGGAGAAACATGCTGATTATTACAGAGTGAATTACCTGGGGCTAATTAGGAATGCACTTAAGCAGCACATTTCCTCCTGGTACAGATTGGAAGAGGCTCAGTTTCAGTGACAAAGAGTAGGAAAGGGTGATAGAAACAAAAAATAAAGCTCAAATATGAGATGTCCCTCCCTCCTTCCCTGCCCTGTGTGGCCCTTGCCCTCTGTCATTGGTTATGGTGAGAAGAGTGGACCCATGTCCTCTTCCCATTCTGTCTCTGTCTCTGTCTGTCTATCTCTCGCTCTCTCTCTCCTCACACACACACACACACACAGAGATTTGCATGGCTTCTGCCTGCCACATTATGGGCAGAACCTGCCTGCATGAGGTTGGATGAGGCCCACCTCCCCCTGGATGGTCTAATGCCAGGACACCCTGGAACCTTGCTGTCCCCACCAGGGGAGGTTGTCTGTCTTAGGGCTCTGCTGACTCCAGGTGAGTCTCCAGAGCCTGGGACAGAGGGGGAGGTGACCCTGCTCATGGTCCAGTGCAAGAATGACATTGCCTTACCTGCAAGAAACAGGAGACAAAATCCAGACTAGACCATCCCTAGAGAATGCTAGTACCCCCACAGACTTGTTAGTGGTTACTGTCCCTTTACTACAAGTTGTCACAGAGCTGCTGCTGCTTAACAATGGCTATGCAGCACAGGAAAGGTTGGAGAGAGATACTTGTCTTTATTTTTTTCTTGGTGCTGCCAATGCTGTTTCCTGTATCAGCATGCCCAAATCTTACAGATCCTTCCAAGACTGGATCAGCTCTAGCTCAGTAAAGAGCAGAGAACTAGCCTGAGCACTGGAACATATTTGTGGTGCAATCCCATTCCCACTACCCACTAGTCAGGTGACCTGATCACTGTGCCATCTAGCCAGGAGACCTCTATGGTTGAACTGGGAGCATCTTAAAACAGAGGTTCCTGGGCTCTACCCTCGGTCTGTGGATCTACATTAGCAATATGTGTCCTAGAGGATTCTGCAGCAGAAGTCTGAGGACAGCAGAGAATGTCCCCTTTCCCCAGGCTGCCTACCAGGGTCAGTGCTTCTGCACTTGTTGCCTAGCTAAGGGCATTCCTCCTAGTCAACTCCGTTCATTGGCCCCACACCCAGTCCAGTTCACAGAGCCCAGGGCCCTCGGAGGTGAATTTCCAATTCATGCTGTACTTAAGCTCTTTCCATGAAATGGGGATAGTGAATCCTATCCTACCCACTACACTGTTTTTTTTCTTGATTAAATGAGATAAGGGGTGCAAAAGTGTTCAGATAGCTGGAAAATGAGAAATCTAAGGAGGTGTTACCATTTTCCATTGGGCAGTGATTAACTGACTACCTTGTGACACCACCTCTGTATTACCCACTACTCCTATTAAAATCTCACAAATCTACTCACCTGTTCGAGGCTCATCTGTTTTTTCTCCAACGAGACTGTGAGCTCCTCGGAGGTAGAGTCCACAGCCTCCTTCCAGTTCTCCACACATTGCAACATGTGAGCTGGGGTGATGTCTGAATTGACTGGCTGCATTCAGCTAGCTCAACACAGTGTGCATCCTTTTGCAAGAAGGTCAGTGCTGTATTTTGGGAGGTTTCTACTGGTGTCCAGAAGCAGAGTTTCTTTCCAAGCAGAGGAAAGCCAAGTTGGGTAGATTGGAAACCCTGACTGTGGTTTTGCTGACACTCACTGACTTGCATTTGTAGGACTCTGCTGTTTGAGGCACCAGGCCTCATGATTCAGGAATAAATCATGTTTTAGAGATAAATAGGTGAGATTGGTTATTCTCCCATAGATGGGCTAAGTGTGGTATGAAAATTCCTGGATCGTCTCTCAGCCTTTCTGTTTTAGTTATCCATTAAAAAGTAATACATCACTTCAAAACTTAGTGGCCTAAAGCAACAACACTTTATTATTTCTCATGATTTGATGGTTGACAAGGCTCAGCTGGGTGGTTGCCACAAAGTTGAAGCACTTATGTGGCCATACTCAGCTGGAAGCTTGACTAGACTAGAGAGTACAATAGGCCTATCATCCTCCATGGCTTCTCCCCAGGTGGCCTCTCAACATTCAGTAATCTCGCTGAGCCGCTTTACAACATGGCAGCTGGCATGTGCTCATCAACACCGCTTGTGCTACATTGGCTAAGGCAAGTCACATGACCATGCCTAGCATCAGTGTGGGAGGGGACAACACAGGGCATGAAGTCTGGGAGGCGTGTTTTGTTGGAGCCATGCCATGGATGTCACAGTTCACCACAACTATATTTTTTTGAATTGCTAAGCCACCCGAACACTTAACAGAACATAGCAGCTGCCATGCGGGACATTGTGTTTATTTGGAAAAACGGAGCATCTAACCCAGAACAGAGATGCAGTAGTGCTGGCCCTGCCGTCTCCTGTGCTTAGAGGCCTGTGCTATGACTCGGAGGAGGTTGCACATAGACCCAAGTTCCTCTGTTCTGTGCCAGTGGTGGTTTAAACCCCTGGGTGTCGACAGCCTGGAGAGAGGAGACTTGAAGGCCTGGCAGGTAGGCAGTTTCTCTCACTTCCCTTGGCAGTGGAGTGGCATCTTGCAACCCTGTCTCTTATTCGTTGGTTTCTGGTGGAGGCCTCCAAAGGGCCCATGGGAGTCCCTGCATGTCCATGAAAGCAAAGCCACAGGCATCTTCATATTTCCTTGGGTTGCCTCCAGGTCTCTGCTGCCCAGTGGACTCATGTGGGGGTAAGTACGGGGTCCCTCTCCCCTTCTTCCTTTGGGCCTGTGTGCCTGGGGCTTGGGCCTCACCTGCAGACCCCATCCAGTCATTGCCCATGTGCTAGATAGAGCACCAGGGTGACCAGCTGCCCCTGTGAGTGGGCTTGGGCACACTTTTCGTGTCTTCAGAGTCACCCAGCTACCTGGCCAGTGACCCTGTGAGTGGGTGCGTACATAGACTATGTGGGGAGGGACGGTTCCCTTGGTTTGCTCACATGAACGTGTTCTTGTCTCAAACCGTTTGTTCCCTTTCCCAGAAAGTGTCCCTTCTGTTTCACCTCAGGCTGAATCTTTCATGTCGTGTGAATGCAGGAGGAGGACAGACTGCAAAATCTTTAAGAATCAGAAAAATGGTATTTCTACCCTCTGGGAGAAAAATGGAAAATCTGTTCAGAGTGACTAGAATACTGATCTATACCATCCTCTCCCCGCAGCCTCAGCCCAGCAGGAACCTTTCCCTTCTGAGCTGGAGCTTGGGGACGGAAGTCCCAGAACACAGCAGAAGCATCTGTGTGTCTTTGAAGGAGAAATATCATGAAGAGACACCCCCGTGGCCTTTGCTGAGGCACAGAACACCCCTTCTATCCCCACTGCCTGTGACAGACATGCTAATGCTGAGTGTCTTCACACGATGATGTGTCTGAGAAACCAGGCCCGGCTCCCTGACAGAACGTTCACCTTCAGCAGGGCTCGAGTTGTGGGGGAGTCTAGTTCGGCTGCACACTGGGAAGGCACCAGGGGCTCTGTTTTGCTGGAGTGTTCATTCTGTCATTGATTTGAGCTGCCCAGAAACCCTGGGGCTCTGTTCTCTTCTAGCATCGAGATGACCCAAAGAGTCACTTTCTCTCTTGGTGACTGACCCTGTTCAGTTCTGGGGCAGTCACTCTGCTTTCCCCCGCAAGCATCAGCATTCTGCAAATGCTCTGAGTCAGTCACACAGCTGCCGGGACTCATGCTGCTCTCAATGATCTCTGCTCCTGGAAAGCAGCAGAAGTGCCCAGCTCCGATATCCACTTGTGTTTATGGAACTCGAATAGTCCCCTTCACCAGCCTCACCTACTACAACATCAGGCTCTGTAGCTCCCATTTATAGAGGCAGCCCCTCCAGGCAGAAGCTGGTCATCATCACAGTGTCTACTGTGCTTCTGGAGTCTCCAGGGGTGGCCCCACAAGCAAAGGTGACAGCCGTGGTCACCTTGGCAGCTGCCTTGTCCCCTCTGCCCTGCTGCCATAGGTGGTGAGAGACGCCTGGTTAGGGCTACTGTCCATCACAGAAATGCCCAATGTGCCAACTTCTGGCTCTTTCCACAGCTGGAGGCCCGGCAGAGTGGGAAGGCTCTTCTCCCCAGTCCGGGGTGCAGACTGGCCTTGTGACCCAGAGCAGCCTTGTTGTGCCCACAGCTGTGAGGATCCTCTTGAACAGTTTCACCAGCTTCTGGCCCTCACTCCTTGTGCAGAATCTCATCACATCTCTAGAAAAACAATCCCAGCAGTTTCAGGCCCTCACTCTCTGTTGACATTCAAAATCAGCCCCAGGGGAAGGTGGGGAAAGGACAGTATAGCATCATTTCTGTATTCAGAAGGATGGAATGACAGAAACCTGGTACTAATTAGCTTACATGAAAATGAGATTTATTTGAGTGAAGCTGAGAAGGCTTCTGGAACAGGTCACAGAGCTAAGGAAGAGCTGTAGGAAGCAGGGCATTAGGGATGGGCTCCGCCAGGGCCAGCATCACCAGCACCCCTTCTCTTTGTCTCCTTCCTCCTCCCCTATCTCCTTCCTCCCCTCCTTTCCCTCCCTCCTCCTCTCCCTCCCTCCCTCCCTTCTTTCCTCCCTAGGGCCCTCTCTCCCTCTCTCTCTTTCATTTTTCCTTGACTTCGTCTGCAGACAGCCCCCAAATGTGGCAGAGAGGTGTCTACTGGTGACCCAGATTCACATTCTCCTGTTCAGCAATCCTCCTGAGAAAGGACTTTTCTTTCCCAGTGGCCACCCATACATAAAACTCAGGGAAAGACTGTGATTGGCCCTGCTTGGGTCTGCTGTCAGCTACTGGGGTGGGGGATGGGGTGGACCTGGGCATTCTGGTTGGCTGTGAGGTGCTAGCCTGTGTCGGGGTAGGGTAAGCTGTAACACCAGCCAAGAAGGATCATAGCCAATGCAAAGCCTAGGTGCTCCACACCCCTCCCCCCTCCTCTGCCTTCCCCGTAGCCTCTGCCCCCCCCCCCACCTCCCTGCTTTATTTATTTATTTATTTTGCAGTTTTTGGCTGGGGCTGGGTTTGAACCCGCCACCTCCAGCATATGGGGCCAGCGCCCTACTCCTTTAAGCCCGGCGCTGCCCCTCCCTCCCTGCTTTATTCCTAGATATACACCACTACTGAGCAGTGGAGACGGCAGTGGCAAAGTTAGAGGTGTAATCTATCCTACGAGGTCTGGACCTGCCCTTAGATACCTAAAAGCGTCTTGTTAATTTTTTATTTGACGTATTTAATTGCCTTCTTTTGGTTTCTCTCCCCGTGTGCTTCTCATCTGTGGGGTAGGGTAGGGGTTGCTGACCTGGGGGTGTCATGTCAACCACCATGGGACACGAGGGCCTCTTTGGTCACTGCACAGTGGGCTCTGCTGGCCCAGTTATTTCTGACTCGGAGTCTGAGGCCATGCAATCAGGACATTTTCAACCTTCTCTAAGGAGAAGGCCCTTTGCACCCCTGCCTCAGAGGGGCATTAGCCTCTTGCTGCCGCCGCCCTTCCCTTCCAAGTGCAGGGGAGTAGCTGGGCTATCCCTGCTCATTCTAGGTCAGGCCGGCAGTGCCTCAGCCCTCACTGCTGTCTCCCACTGGGGTCTGGCCCTCCCTGCCACATCCTGACCACTCTGCTCCCACAATCTGGCCTCCATCCCCCTTTCCAGTCTCAGGAGGGGAGAGCCCCATGTTCCAGTCACCATTTCTCACAAAATTTTTGATTTTTCTCTCACATCTCTCTCTTTTCTAAAGACCCAGCCCTCAGGCTGGGTGTGGCAGCTCACATTTGTAATCCTAGCATTCTGGGAGCCAAGACAGGCGGGTAGATTGCTTGAGCTCAGGAGTTCAAGACCATCCTGAGCCAGAGCGAGCCCCTGTCTCTACTAAAAGTAGAAAAATTAGACCAGGTGCCTGTATCTCAGTCATTAGGGCTCTGGCCACATGCAC
>CAUYQV010191435.1:0-10579 GCA_963574575.1 Galagoides demidoff | reverse complement strand
ATCTTTTTTTTTTTTTTGTGATGGAGCCTCAAGCTATCCCCCTGGGTAGAGTGCCATGGCATCACAGCTCATAGCAACCTCCAACTCCTGGGCTCAAGCGAGTCTCCTGCCTCTACCTCCCAAGTAGCTGGGACCACAGGCGCCCACCACAATGCCTGGCCATTTTTTTTAGTTGTAGCCATCGTTGTTTGGCAGGCCCGGGCTGGGGATTCGAACCCGCCACCTTAGGTGTACGTGGCTGGCACCTTAGCTGATTGAGCCACAGGCGCCGAGCCGAAAAATCATCTTAAACAGTAAATTCTCAGGAAATAAGTCTTGCTAAAATGTGAGCTATTTTCCAGCTTGCATTTTCCTACACATATTATTTAGGAAAATGTACATTATATAGTTTATCACTTCAATCCATTAGATTCACTACATAGTTACTATCATGAAAAATACTTTACAGTCAAAAGTGACCTATAATTACCTGAAGATTCTCATCCTCCCGGATCAGCTGCTTCCTGGGAAAGATCTGATTGGCCTGGATGCATTCAATGCTGTGCCGAGTCTCTTCATCCTGGAAAAGTTCAAAACCTTAAAATAAATTCAAAGCTTCCAGTCATCCACATTTGGTTTTTCTGCCATATCTACTAGCATAATCACAAAGAGAGTCCAAACACCAGAGTGAACAGGCAGAAAAACTCAAGGAAAAAATACTCATCCCAAAAAGTGTTCCATCAATTATAGTACATGATTCTAGAATAAATTCTCAGAATTTATTTAAAGTCTCAGAATAAATTTGCTGATGCAAAAAAAATGTCAGAGGTTAGAACGTTTCTATTAGGCAAGAGAAACCAAAACACAGTGCTTGTTTTCTCTCAAATTCCTATTTTGCTGAATTAGTTAAGAATAAAATGTGATGTCTGAAATTTATTTCAAAATAATTTGAGGGGGGCAGTTTCAGGAAGTATATAGGGCATAAAGGAAACAGGATTGTCCATGAAGTGACCACTAATGGAACTGGGTAAGAGGGAGTTCACTATACCATTACGTCTACTTACTCACATGTGAAATTTCCACAGCAGAGCTTTAAAAAATTTTTTAAGATAAAGTAAGCTTAAGATCTGAATTTCCGGGCTCGGCGCATGTGGCTCAATCGACTAAGGCACCAGCCATGTACACCTAAGGTGGCGAGTTCGAATCCCCAGCCTGGGCCCGCCAAACAACAATGATGGCTGCAACCAAAAAAAAAAAAATGGCCGGGCATTGTGGCGGGCGCCTGTGGTCCCAGCTACTTGGGAGGCAGAGGCAGGAGACTCGCTTGAGCCCAGGAGTTGGAGGTTGCTATGAGCTGTGATGCCATGGCACTCTACCTAGGAGGATAGGTTGAGGCTCCGTCTCAAAAAAAAAAAAAAAAAAAAAAATCTGAATTTCCCAAGTTGAACCACTGTTTTTTATTTACTCTGTCTTACATTATAAATTAGACCTATTTCTGTAAAAGTGATTTCAAAAGAAACAGTAATAAATTCTCATCTACATGGCACCTGAATTATAATTTATAGTTTTTGACATTATAAATTCTTATGATAGAGGAAGACATAAGAGAAATTCCATCTATTAAAAAGCCTGACTATAAATCATAATGGCATCTGTTTACACAGCAATTTCTGAAAGAGCAAAAGTCATATCACATTCAACTGACAGCACTAAGAATTACAACCACCAGTTACTAATCATTTTTGCATATGCGATTTACCACAATAATTCCAATAATTCTATAAATCCTCCCCAAAGAGAGGGAAAAAACCATACCTATAAACAACACTTATAGTTTACCTAACAGCAACTATAATCATAAAATGGTAATTCTCTTGTAGAGTAGTTCTCAAAAGAAATCCACAGAATCTGAGACAGTCTACAGGGGCTCTGTGAGGTCAAAACCACTTTCATAATAATATAAACAGTATATTGATATTTGTACTAAAAGTACAAACAAAATAGATGTGTAAAACTGTTGACACCTTAGCACAATCTAGACAGTGGCACCCATTTCACTAATAATGACCTGGAGAAAAGAAAAATTTTTATTTTATTTTTGAGACAGAGTCTCACTATGTCACCCTTAATAGAGTACCATGGCGTCACAGCTCACAGCAACCTCAAACTCTTTGGCTTAAAAGATTCTCTTGCCTCAGCCTCCCAAGTAGCTGGGACTACAGGTACCCACCACAACACCCAGCTATTTTTTGTTGCAGTTGTGGTTGTTTAGCTGGCCTGAGCTGGGTTCGAACCCGCCAGCCTCAGTGTATGTGGCTGGCACTGTAACCACTGTACTACGGGCACCAAGTCTATAATTTTTATTAAGTCTTGACTCATTTAATAAGTAGAAGTCATTTTTACATAGGAAATACAAGTAAAACACCTCTGCTGCATAATGAAGTATTATGGTTATCTCAAGGCAAAGCACTTGTGCAAATGCATCAATTAGAGTTCAACTAGCCACTTTTACATTAAATACCACTTTTAATTGAAAGAATAATTAATGAACAAACTATGGTAACTTAGACTAAAGCATCTAGCAGACCTTTTCTCCAAAGAATAATGTTAGCTGCCAATGATACAGTTTTTATGTAAAAAATTAGAACTGTCAATTGTCATCTCCCACCATGAACTTGATAGTTGCCCAAGAGTTAGAACTTTCATGACAAAAGTGGTAGTGATGTTACTAAATCTTGATTTTAAAATATTATATAATGAAATATGTCAACATTTGGAAGATTTACATTATTCAATGAACCTATTACTTTCCTAGTAACCAATGTACGACATCACAAAATCACAAATAGATAAAAGATCCATCCAAACTGTTAAGAAAAACTAGTGGCTTTAATGTAACATAATAAAAAAAGTTCACTGATATGGTTTCAGATACTATACTGCAACTAACCTTAAAGGAACTACCCCTGGTCAAGTTTTGGTATACTATTAAAGAAGAATAGAAACAATTACCTGGGAAAACTTAAAATATCCTTTCCTTTTCTAACTACATATCCACATGAAGCCATATTTTCTTTATATTTCAAACAAAGCATTGTTAACAGACTGGATGCAAAAGTAGATATAAGAATTCAACCATCATCTATTAAGCCAAGCATTAAAGAGATGTAAAATGTTAAACAATGCCATTCTTTATGTTAATTATCTTTGGATGAGAAAATATGATGTCTGAAATTTGTTTTGAAATATTTTGAGGGGGACAGTTTCAGGAAGTATGTAGGGCATAAAGGAAAGAGGGTTGTCCATGAAGTGACCACTAATGAAACTGCATAAGAGGGAGTTCACTATACTATTACGTCTACTTACTTACATGTGAAATTTCCACAGCGGAGCTTTAAAAATTTTTTAAGATAAAGTAAGCTTAAGATCTGAGTCTCCCAAGTTGAATCACTGTTTCTTATTTACTCTGTCTTACATTACAAACTAGACCTATTTCTGTAAAGGTGATTTCAAAAGAAACAGCTTTGTAATTGTAATTTTTAATAAAGTTACAAGAACTTTTAAGGTTTCTTAGTTTTAATTTCTAATATTATTAACAAAGACACACCCCACATAAACAACCCCTCTTGGGGGAAAGGGCCTCAATAATTTAAGACTATAAAGAAGAAGTCTTGACACCAAAGAGTTTCAGAACTGCTGCTCTATTATGCTACAATACTAAATACCAATTAAAGCTGCTTCATTCCAAAAATCAGGCTTTCCCTAAAACCATTTTCTTAGTGCTAACCTATGACAGAAAAAGCCATACAGATTTGAATAACCACCCTACCCTCCCAATTCCTACCCACAAATCCAGCACCTTTGCTACTAGCTGACTAGCCCCATCCCAGCCATTTCACAGGTTATTTCATATTGAGATACAAGCTTTCTAGAGACCTTTATAAAGATCTGATATTTAAAACTGAGAAAAGAAATAAGTGGTTCCAAATTATGACAATAAAATGTTGCCAACTTTATAAATTATCTATGAAATGCAACAAAAAATTATTTAAAAACTTCAGTCATTAAATATAGACTTTATTATTTTAAAACATGCTGTATTTTAGCATAATTTTCCTAGGATTAAGTATTCATCATGATTAAGAAATTATACACAGGCTGGACACAGTGGCTCACACCTATAATCCTAGCACTCTAGGAGATAGGAAGATCCTTTGAGGTCAGGAGTTTGAGACCAGACGGAACAAGAGCAAGACCCCATCTCTAGGCCAAGTGCAGCGGCTGATACCTGTAATCCCAGTACTCTGGGAGGCTGAGGTGGGTGGATTGCTTGAGCTCAGGAGTTGAGGATTGCGTGAACAACAGCGACACCTCACCTCTAAAAATAGCCAGGTGTTGTGGTGGGTACCTGTACTCCCAGCTACTCAGAGGGCTGAGGCAAGAGGATCTCGAGCCCAAAAGTTAGAGGTTGCTGTGAGCTATGATATCACAGCACTCTACCAAGGCTGACAAAGTGAGACCTTATTTCAAAAAAAAAAAAAAAAAAGAAAGAAAGAAAAGAAAAAAATACCTTATCTCTACTAAAAATGAAAAAATTAGACATTTTGGTGGATGTCTATAGTCCCAGCTACTCAGGAGGTTGAGGCAGGAGGATCGCTTGAATCCAGGAGTTTGAGGTTGTAAACTAAGTCAACACCATGGCACTTTATCCTAGTCAGAAAAGTGAGACTCTGTCTCAATAAATAAATAAAATAATACCTAACCAAAGGATTTCAAAGGCAAAATTATAATGATCTTTTCGATTTCTTGCATAGCAAAAAAATTTAATGAATTTGATTACTTTTTTAATAAGGTTGATATTATGTGGCCTAGGGTCTCCAAAAGTATAATTATCTAACATACACAAGAGTCTGTAAATGGCTCCACTCCTATACACACCAGTATAACTTGTTGGATGAAAACTTTGTCAATCTGTACCATTTTATTCCTTTCCTCTCACTTCCTCTGAGGTCAGTGAATGAGTGAAGGAGTGAAA
Organism: Galagoides demidoff; assembly: GCA_963574575.1. NCBI lineage: Eukaryota > Metazoa > Chordata > Mammalia > Primates > Galagidae > Galagoides > Galagoides demidoff. The sequence continues at coordinate 5,565 of CAUYQV010191435.1, read as the reverse complement.
AGGGGCAGAGTAACATTTGAAAGGAACCCATTTTTCTTAAGTGCTCACATTTCACTTAAAAAATCCAGTTTTCCTTCTGAAGAGGCAGCTCTTGACATAAAGAACACTGAATAATAACACTTAAAGAAAACTAAAGAGAAAAGATGTAGAGAATCTGGACTTAGGGAAGATTTTTCTTGTAAACCAATATGGGATAGGTAGAAAATCCCACAAAAACATGAAGGGCAGGGAAGCTTTTAAAAATTCTTATATATAAATACACTTTAACATACCTTCCCAGTATAACATCAACATAATTTTTTAAAAAGAGAGAGGTAAGAGTCCTGCCCTGTCACCCAGGCTGGAGTATGGTAGAGCAACGATAACTCTTGCAGCCTCAAACACTTGGGCTTGAGCCATCCTCCTGCCTCAGCCTTTCAAGTAGGTAGAACTACAGGTGTGCACAACTGCACCCACTTAATTTCTTTCCAATTTTTTTTTTTTTTTTGGAAACCTGGTCTTGCTCTGTTGCCTGGGCTAGACTGCACAGGTATCATCATAGCTCACTGTAAGCTCAAACTTTTAAGTTCAACCAATCCTCTTGCCTCAGTCTCCTGAGTGGCTGGACCTACAGGTACATGCCACCACACATGGTTAAATTATTTTGTATTTTTTTTCATATAGCAGGCATCCTCAAACTACAGTCCACGGCCCACATGCAGCCCGCCTAGGACATTTATTGGGCTGGCCAGGTGTTTTTGCCGCTGCTACATGTCCTGCTTAGCAGCCAACTTGTCCCGGGGTCTGCAGTCCAGCCCTCCAACAGTCTGAGCGACAGTGAACTGGCCCCCTGTTTAAAAAATTTGAGGACCCCTGATCTGGGGTCTTGCTATGTTGTCCAGGCTAGTCTCGTACTCTTAGCCTGAAGGAATCCTCCTGCCTCAGCCTTCCAAATTATAGGATTACAATGTGTGAACCACCACACCCAGCCCAAATCAGCTTTTTAATTTTAATCCACATAAACATATATAAGGCTTAAACTCTTATTCTATTTAAGATCATTTTACAAAGGTACCTGTTACTTCTTTTTTTTTTTTTTTAAGAGACAGTCTCACTTTGTCGCCCTCAGTAGAGTGCTGTAGTGTCACAGCTCACAGCAACCTCTAGCTCTTGGGCTTAGGCGATTCTCTTGCCTCAGCCTCCCAAAAGGGACTACAGGCGCTTGCCATAATGCCCGGCTAGTCCTGTTACTTCTTTAAGTGATTCCCTGACCTACTTTTCTGTTGACCTTTAGCACAGAATTGAATATAGCAGACTTTACAAAATATAAATAAAGAGAAGCCATTTACCTATTCATTCTTGCTGGCACACTCACCTGGGTACTAATTCAGACCAATGCATGTAACCTAAGTAGCTACTGAAAACAAATGATTTTCAACATAAGAGAACTGAGAATTAGGCCAGCAGGACAAGAGTTCGAAGGACTTATTTTTCACAGTCAAATCAAATAAATGTTCTTTTTAAAAGCTATTATCTCAGCTCATAATAACTGTAAGGCTTCAAAACATTTTTCCCTTGTACACAAAAATGCATTTAATCCTCACAAATTAACATAAGGACCAACTCCACTGACTTTCTAGATAAAATTTTATCCAAAAAATATTTCTTGGCTAAACAGCTGAATTTGGGAGTTGAATTAACAGCCTGAATTTATTATAGTTTCTGTAAGTCTCACAAGTAAAAAAGGATGTCAAACTTAAGATGGTTAACAAGGTAAGGAGTTGGAAAGAAAACACTGGGAACTACTGTTCTGATAAAAGTCTTAAAAACAAATTTCTTCTAGGCTAACAGCAGTAACTTATTATTATCAGAATGTATTCCACATCATCAGTTTTCTGAGAACTTGCTGAGGAACAGTAAGCATTATGGAATCTGGCACTGCGTAAGTCTTCACCCAGCTTCCCTCCCTAAACTCAAGAGGCTCACTCAGAAAATCCTGAAAAAGAGGACCAGTCACCACAGTTCCAGGCTAGTCTCTGCTATTGGCTAAACTATGCAGCTAAGACAGGAAGTACAGCCTCGGTGCCTGGGGCTCAAGTGGCTAAGGTGCCAGCAACATACACCTAAGGTGGCGGGTTCAAATCCAGCCCCGGCCCGCCAAACAACAATGATGGCTGCAACCAAAAAATAGCCGGGCATTGTGGCGGGCACCTGTGGTCCCAGCTATTTGGGACACAGAGGCAGGAGACTTGCTTGAGCCCAGGAGTTGGAGGTTGCTGTGAGCTGTGATGCCCCAACACTCTACCCAGGGGGACAGCTTGAGGCTCTGTCTCAAAAAAAAAAAAAAGACAGGAGGTACATACCTCAAAGAGGAAGTTAATATTATAAATTTAAATGTGGGGAGGACAAACTGATGACCAATTAGTCCTATTAACTAAATTCACATCTAATGTTGATATTGGCAAAATTTAAAAGTATAAGTATAATTCCCAGCCTTGCTGTCAATGCCAGTCACTATTCCTAAGACTGGTATTAAAGGCTATAAAATGATGTTCCAAAATAATTCAAAAGGGCAAGGGTGACGAAATCAGATGAAACAAGAGTAGCCATGAATTAATCATTTTTGTAGCTGAATGATGCATCTATGCGGGTTCGTTGTATAGATTTTCTATAATAAAATATAAAAAATTTTTCCTAATGCTTAACCTCTCAAAGTCAGAATTCAACCTCATTTAAGAACTTTTAAGAGTATAGAAAAGAGGATGTTATTCTTAAATTAGTATAGAGGTATGCATTAAAAACAAAAAGAAATTTCAGAGCTCCTGAATTCTCTATACAAAAACTAGGGATTAAGGACATACAATCTAAATGCTAAAACAATATGGCATATTATGAAAGCAATAGTTCAACCCATAAAATGTTATACAGCTAGTAAAAATGATCATTAAGCATCCAATGAGTCAACATGGAAAAATGTTTACTTGATTTAATGAAATAAGCAAAAGAGAAATTTCATGTTATTACTCTAACTATATAAAACATATATAACAGACTAGTTAAAAAGGAATACAATCATGAGTTCTGGTGGCAGAACTACAAATGAGAATTTTTACAAATTTGTTTTAATCCTGCTTTATGAGAAATAAAAAAAAGACACATGGCCACACTGCTCCCAACTATTTGCACACAGAAGCATCTCCAAGGGACAGGGCCAGGGACAACACCAGGAGGATTGCTAGGAACCACAGCAGCAACAAGAACATGGTATGCTGGGCAGAGCCTGTGGCTCAGTGAGTAGGGCGCCGGCCCCACATACTGAGGATGGTAGGCTCAAATTCAACCTGGCCAAACTGCAACAAAAAAAAAAAAAAAAAAAGAAAAGAAAAGAAAAAATAGCCAGGCATTGTGGTGGGAGCCTGTAGTCCTAGCTACTCAGGAGGCTAAGGCAAGAGAATTGCTTAAGCCCAAGAGCTGGAGATTGCTGTGAGCTGTGATGCTACGGCACCCTACTGAGGATGACAAAGTGAGACTGTCTCTAAAAAATAAATAAATAAAAATAAAGAAGAACCACCATGCTGTTGCTAGCTATATGTACAACCCTCAATACAGAACTAAGCTGCTTTCACAAGCCCATCATTTGCTATTCATTGGCACTGTCATACATACCACATGAATAACAGACAGGAACTTTTCAATTCATTAAAAAGTCTGTGGGAAAACACACAAAATAAACAGTCTGGAGAAATAATAATAAAAGTCAATGTTTGGATATGAGATAAATCAGAAAGTTGTAATGTCCACAGACTAAGGGGAAAAAATAGCCCAGCTTTAACGTGTGAGCTGTTAACCTTTCTCTTCCTTTTAATATGACATTTCTGCACAACTAGTTTGCCTTGTTTTATTTTGTTTTTAATTTTGAAAAGCACTTTCCCTACATATCCCTAATGAAGCTTGAAATTAACATGTCCTTTTCAATTCCTTCTCTGTGCGCCAGCATAAAACAGTTTGGATCTAGGAAATGTCACAAGGTAGAAGGACTATATTACAGTCAATCATTTTCTTTTTTTAAGCCTTAAAGCATTGTTTACATATCCTCAGGATTGATGAAAATGTAGTTGGCATGTTCTTCCATCTTCTTGGCTTGGACTGGGCCCTAAATGATCCACCCAACACCGAAATGTCCATCATATGCTCTTTTTGGTCAAAGGGGGTGTGCAGAGCTGCTTCACTGGGGTTCAGCTCTATGGGATCAAAATAGTGCCTTAAAAAGATAGAACAGGGAAGACAAAGACTGCTTCCTTACAGAAAAGTAAATTCATAAAATATGTATACTACATGAGGTAATGTATATGTCAATTAGCTTGATTTAGCCATTCTACAATGTATACACATATTTTAAAACACGTTATACACTATACAATTTTCATCAAGAAAATTAAATATGCAGATGACCCTCTCACAATTCACTTATATACAACAAACATTGTTTCTACCACATGCTACTCTGAAAAAAGGAATTAAAAAAACCCCTGGCATCCAAGAACCATGTATTTTAGTCTTGATTCTACTTACTACCTTACTGAAAAATAGAGATAATATCTAGGTGAAGCTCACAGGAAAACAGCTTAATAGAAATTAAACTATTCTATACTGTGGAGTATTCTATAATTATTATTACTAAGTAAACAATAAAAGGAGACAAGAGAGATCTAAGAAAGGAAAAGTTAAATGATGTCTCACAAAAAACTGGGTAACTATGAATTAGTGTTCATTGTATTTTCAGGATAGAGGTTTTTTACTCTAATTTCTTTCTTATTTCCTGTACTTACCATGACAGGAGGCCCAGATTAGGAGGAGAATCCTCTTCCCTTCTTCAGTGTCTGACAAGGATCTTCTTTCCCTTATGTTGAGATCTTAAAAAAAAAAGGGGGGGGGGGAAGGGGGGCAAAATTGGCAATAGTTTTTCCCCTAATTGGTCATATCCTATTTAAAGGGACGTATATACATAGACCTAAAAACCAGAGTCAGCCAAGAAACATTTGAGTATCACCCAGCCAATTTCCAGTTGTCAAATCCAAACTTGATAATTCCTTTGTAAAAATTCTTTTGGTCTTAACTGATTTCTGCAAAAATACAGCAAAGGCCAAGATTTCTAAAGTTGACAGTAATACAAAAATAAAACTTGGATGGGAGTTATAAAGCAACAGTTAAAATCAACCTGCAAACGCAAAAACAATATTCTTGTATTTCAGGGTGTTTTGTGGTTATCTGCAAGCTCAAAATAGAGCCCCCATCTGTGGAAACCAAACTGACTTGGTTTGATATATATGAAAAACTGCCTTATTAACCACATATTCTATGTTCCTCTGAAAACTTAATCAACTGTGCTAACACCTTTACCTGGTCTCCAAAAAGGAGTGGCTTGGAGCCTGTGGCTCAATCGGCTAAGGTGCCAGCCACATACACCTAAGGTGGCGGGTTCGAATCCCTAGCCCAGGCCCATCAAACAACAATGATGGCTGCAACCAAAAAATGGCCGGGTGTTGTGGCAGGCGCCTGTGGTCCCAGCTACTTGGGAGGTGGAGG
>CAUYQV010191433.1:0-35213 GCA_963574575.1 Galagoides demidoff | reverse complement strand
TAAAACAAACAGAGATCTCAGTGGTGAAAATTAACAGTAATTCACTGCACCCTCACACTACTCCAAAGTTGTGGTGCTTGAATCATGGCCTTCTTTGTTATTGTCTATAATAGGGCCACTAATTATGATGTTTGTCATTCTCAGTTTCAGACCAATAATCCTCTGCCTCATCTCCCAATTTATTGACCAGTCACCCCATAAACAACTGCTCACATCCTTGCACTACAGGATATCAACCAGTTCAGACTGAAGACCCAAGAATGTTTCTGTAAACACCACTCTCATCCTCCCATTTTCCTTACAGGCAGCCCACACCACCCCTTGCCCAACAGGAAGCAGTCAAAGAGAGACCACACCCATTATCCACCTTCTTATAATAGACTAAAAAGACCAGGACGATAGTGGCAAATAGAACCAACATGCCCAGGAAGAAATGAATGCCTGAATGTCCCACCCAGGAAAGAGTAAATGTGCCAATCCCTACCCCTCTGACCCTTTAAATTTCCATCCACTTTAACCCACATGCTGACTTCCTTCTCGAATTCAGCTTGCTCATACCTGGGGGGGAAATAAAGGCCAATGTTGCCCACACAAAACCTGGACTTGATTTCGTTTTATTCACGTTTCAGAATAATCTTTTATTTTTAATCTTTGACCTCTTAGTTACCTTTGAAGTACTCCCCTTGGCCATCTGGGGACCATAGTGATATTCAGTCAGAGGTAGGTAGCACTTTTTCTAGGATAAGTTCATGAATTTAATTGTCTGATCTTATATGAGTACTTACATAAAAAATAATACAAGTCAATCTAAAGAGTACTAGATGAATTTATGCTTTATTATTTAAGGATGAAGAAACTCATTCATTTGAGAAATTTGTTCTGAAATTTCTTCATTCCAGAGGGCTTGCCCAGGGTAGAGCAGCATCCTCCATCTGCAATAACACCACATTAGTACTTTAAAATTTTATGTTGTTTAAATCCTCTCATTGCTATTTTTATTACTACATTTCCTAGTGGCAACTCAAAGCCAAACTATATCTGTGTCCAAAGGAAATGTATATAAAATAATGTTCCAAGATTTTGCGAAACCCCTAAAAGCTGAGAGAGATCTGAAAATCAAATTGTTAGAATTTCTTTCTGCAGTAGGTTCTTGGTCTCAAAGAGTTGAAGAACTACCCCTTAGGACCACACAGATCAGTGATAATGAGAGCACATGTGGTGGAAATAAAATGGAATCAGTCAGGAGAGGGCAGACATGACCCAGCTGGTCTGTTTGGTTCAGGTCCTGCCTGACATTCACCCCATCTTTCCTTCTTACCGTTTCATAAATTTAGCTGCCACCCTGAAGATGCCTATCTTGAGGAGTTTAGGTGGGTTGATTTAGGAGATTAACTTTTGAATTGAAATGCTTTTTTGGGTCATGAGTCATGCTGATTATTATTTACTGTGGGTCATGGGTTCTGCCCAATTATTGTTTAAGATAAGGGTTAACATGGTCTTCACTTTGAACTTAAATGTATAAAACTGCAATGCTGAAAGTGGAAAATCAGAACACTCTTCAAGAGCCTATTCTCACTGTTCTCTAGAATCCCAGCCTTCCGACAAGGTTCGGTGGACCTATCCCCATCTCTTTATATTGGCTGACAGGGGCAGGCAGTCAGAGCCTCTTGATGCAATAACAATAAGATAGGACTTATTAGAAAGAAAATAACAGAGAAAGAATGAAAGGCACCAGAGCCTCTGGCAGAGGGGAGGGATGAGCAGTCTTTTGTCTAGGAGGTTATATACTGTTTTATAGGGAGGTCTTGAGAATTACATTTGGCCAGGACTTGGCAGACAGAAGACACCTTTTCAATGTTGATTAGGGAATGAGTGTATTAACAAATGAACGCAGTCTTTCTAGCTCTGGGCAAAGCTGCAAGGAGCCCACTCCAAAAGAGGCCGGAGACTTCTGTGAAATACAGGCAAATTGCTTTTCTCCTGTCTTGCTTATATTCAGAGAGTGCAGTTTGGAGAAAGAGAAGTGTGTTTGTTTAGCCCTAGGAATCAGGGATCCTTGTCTAGCCCTGAATGGGAGAAGCCTGTATCAGAATCAGTGTATTGAATGTGAGGCTCAAAACAGAAAAAAAAGAGAAAAGAGATATTGCCCTTGAATTCTGGCCCACATTGACGTTTTTGGTTCCAGTGTCTTTGTTGCTTTTCCTAATTTTTTGGCCAAGAGTTCGTGTGCTTTCCTCCTGCCCAGGGTTCCACAGAATAGGCCTGGTTGGAAGAGATCCCAGTCAAGAGCAGAGGTCCAAGGATTATTGAAGTGGTTTTCTTTTTAATCACTTATAAAAACAGAGACAAAGCCAATCACTAGCCATGTGGTTTGCTGCAAGTCACTGGGCCTTGAAAGTCCCCAAAGAAAGTCAGAGTCAGCTCTTTCCCAACAATGTGGTATTTTCAGCTTCTCCCAGGTCTGAGAGCCTTGGACTCTGGGAAAGTAAGGGAGATAGAAAAAAAAAAAAATTTACTTAAACACATGAATAAAACAGAGAACATCACAAAATTACCATGCGTGAACAGAGATATGCTCATGTGTCTCTCTACTCCTTTTCAGTACTTTGAAAATTCATTCTCGCTCTGTTTCCTGGTTGATGAAGCTTAGTGCAATCTCTGTTCCTCCCTCTCATCACCCTCTGATTTTTCTTCCATGGGCTTTGTGATCAAAACTTGTTCCTTAAGAACTAAATGAGGACCAGAAGATGAAGAGGCCAAAATCAATCTGATGGCACTGGTCCTTGCAAAGATTTAATTAACTAGCATTTAAATAAATACTTCCCAGGCAATTACGGGGAAAGGAGAAAGACTCGGAAAGAGATGAAAGAGCCTGAGATGTCACGACTTTACTGCTATTCTTTTGCATCGTCAGTGGTGCTGCATTAAGTTTCCATTCCCGAAAACAACAAGCCCTGATGATTAACATAAAATAATTCATTTCATTGCTTAGCTATAATCTTCAAGATTTTAACCCGGTTGAAAATACACAGACAAGCTGACCTCATCCCCCCTCCCCACTCCCCTTTAAAAAAGAAAGCAATATGTAAACCTAAACCAAATGTTTTTTCTTCCCCCTCTCAGAAACATCAGCAGACTTAGTCAAGCACAGGCTGAGTGCCAGCCACAGCAAGATTATGCTAACCTCAAGATGTGGGAGTTGGCTGTGTTCCTGTGAGGCTCACACAGAACGGTATTAAAAGTAATGAACACACAGAGAGAGCCTGCAGAGCCTGCCGTGGTTTGTGTTTATGCCTCATTGCGACACTGTGGGTGTTGGTGATTATTTTAAATCTGCGTGTGCACAGTGCTTTCTGGTTTTGCATATGCACCGACTCACTTCTCACATAGCCGAAACTTCTTCCCTTTCATCTGTCCGGGCTTCATCCTCTAAACCTGCGTCCGCTGCTTCCTTCTCCTACGTTCCTCAAAACTGCACTGTTACCGGTTTAGTCGAAACTTTCCAGTCCCTTTCTTCTGAAAAAAAGTGAGGTCCCTGAGCAGATGATGCCTCGGGTTACATCCTGAAGTGATGTAGACAACCTAAGAAATTTCCACTGTATATGCAAATTATGGTTATGATCCATCCTTTTGGTTATTAATTCATGCATGAAATACAGCTTAATAACTGATGACCAATAATCAGTACCTAATAATTTGGTTGGAACACTGTTCTTAAAAACCTCAAAGAAACGTTGCACATGTAAATTTGTGTTCAAAATGTACATATGAGCCAGATATACACAGATCATTTGAAATTAGAGTATTGATGTTTCAACATTTCCTATTAAGACTCACTATTTTTGTTCAATAAGAACACTCATACAACTGTCAACTTTGTATTGTGAAGAAAGGAAACCTTTTAAATGGTACTGCCATAACTCACATGGTCTTTTTCAACAGGGATGTCTTGTTTGTACTTCTATTCTGGAGGAGATCGGTGAGTCACGTTGTCTTAAATAGCTTGTAAAAAGTGAGAAATGTGAAATTTCACCATTGGATACAACTTTCCCCATTTAGTAAAACAAATCAACTGAATGGATCTTCTGAATGAAATTGGTATATGTACGCATCGACCTAACCTTTCGCTCACACCTGCTTAATTTTCAAGTGAAATAGAATCTTTAGTGGAAGAAAAGAAGTCACTGGAAAATACTGGTCATTAGGAGGTTAAATGTAGTGAGTTAATAGTGAGTTTACTTCCTACTCAGGTCAGACTATAAGGCTATGATGATTTCTTTGCATTTAGTGGCTACGTGCCAAATAAGGAACCAATTGGATTGCAATTATAGGAGCCATTGCAAAGCCCTGAATATATAATTGGCAGGGTTCCTCCAAGTTAAAAGTGCTAATCTCCAATACACATCAGCCCTGGCTTGGCTTGTCTTGTTAGGTAAACAAAATGTGTCTTGCCTGTCATTGCCATAAAATATTAATGCACTGGAAGTCTCTAAACCTTGCTAAGCATAAGGCCTATTATCACACTTAAGAGCAAAGCAATCTAATAAATCGCTGGCTGTATAAAAACTAAGTCAGCTGGCAGAGACAGTAATCTCCCTAAGGGATAGTAACAGCCTCATCTTCAACTACAGCAGCTGCAGTTCTGGAGAAATTATGTTGCTTCTGCTCAGTAAAAATACATTTGTGCTGAATTCTGTTATTTAAACTCTAATGGAATCATTAGGAATATCCATACATTATGACTAACAGAAAATTAACTAAGAAAATCATCTACAATGCTGTCATAGAATGGGCAGAATATTTTTATTAGGCTTGCATTTTAAAGGGCCAACTCCAATGGAAAATCAAGATGCTTATTTTTAATACCTATTTTGAAAGAGCATTAACCCCTGACTCATATATAAATACTCATGTATAAATGGTGAATACTCAGCCGATATCCCTCATTGAAAGGGACTGCCATGCTCCACACTAGTATGAGGTCCTGCAGGCAGCATGCAAATGTAAGTTCCATATTGTTGCTCTATGCCCTAAAATAGTTGTAAAATTATTAATATGCTGCTCTTGCTAAATATGACCAGCCTCTGATATGCACCTTTGCTTACCCTGCCCATATACATGCACAACTCTGAATACCTTAAATCAATGTATTTCCATTCAATCAACATTTTTCCAGTAATAGAGAAAAGATTAGCAAATAGATTTTAAAAATATTAATAAGTGATAATGAGCTCATTCGCATGTATTATTTCATTTAAATCTCTGTGATCCTGTAAGATAAGAACAGTGTCCACATCCACATGAGAAAAAATAACTAACTTGCCCATAGTTACCCATTACCAAGAGATACTTCCAGTTCTTGAATCCCAGTGAATTTGAACACATACCTAAAGGCGGCCCTGTGTGTGTTGTTTTTTCTTCTACTTACAATTTCATCGTGCCAAAGGTCTTGCTTCAAATCTTGAAAAGCATTTAGCATACTAATATGCAGTTGCTACCCACGGATAATCATCAGTGGTTACACAGTAATGAATGGTATGTACCTTTGCAACTTTCAAATGACACTCAATAATAAGATGTTGACCATCTACATATGTGAACAATTTAAATTTTTTAAAAACCTGCCATATTTAGAAATATTAGGAGATGAAAATATGTTTAAGTCGAAAGGGGGAAAGATACCATTTTTGAATGGCTCAGGAATCACAAGCTTGAAATTTACATAGAGAATAATGTCAGTGTGGGTCTCTAACAAGTCCTTTTACGTATGATGATGAAGCTTCAGTAAAGAAAGAATCCTCACCTGTGTGTTTGCTTATGGTGATAACATTCTCAATAAGGCTATGTCATTTTCTGTGTTGATAGTAAACGTACTGTCAAAGAAACTAAAGAAAATTGTCGTGACACTGAAGGGTGCATTTCCTCCCTCAGGAAGAACTAAATCATAATGAATCTGAAGCACCAAGAGCTCCAGGTCTGTGAAAGTGAGTCTGAAAGTTACACATTTCCCTAATTACACTGATAAAATCTGCAGGAGACAGGAAGATCAACCTCTCTGAATTCTTAACACTTTATTTGTTCCATCAGCGCTTATCTGCTGATAACCTACGCAGTATGCAGCATAATGTGGGCCGCCAAAGTTACAAAGGAAATTAAGGTTCAGTGCCTTTCCTTTGTGAAAAAGAAACTGATGCTCTGAGATAGATATGCTTGATAATAGGATGAAGTGCTCAGTCACACACAAGATGCAAAAACTTCAAAAAAAGATATTAATTTTCTGACAATCAAATCTAACCTAGCACTTCCCGCTCAGAGCTGGGGCCCCATCGATTGTCCTCTTCTGATCTCTGCCAACACTTAGGGACCAATCAAGCACTTAGTGGCCAGTGTTTTCACTCTCTACCTCGCAAAGAAATTCTACTTCTTTATTTGTTGTGTCAGGCTTTCTTCTCTTTGGGGAACAATTCTATCATTGGAATTAGCTGCTCCCTCTTCACCCATGAAAAAGACCCAATAGTTCTCTGTAGGTCACTTCCTTTGATGGTTGAGTGTAATGGAACAGAGAAGCACTGAATGACTTGTGGACTTAGACTCCAGACCCTTCAACGAGAAACCACTTGCTTACTCTAAGAAAAAGAAGAAAAAGGCAACCCAGAGAAATGCAGTCCCAGGGCCCTCTTTCCCCAAGGACAAAGTTGATTCCCGTATAGGTAGCAAAAAGTCAATAACATGGTTGATTCGGCACATCCTGCTCTTTTAAGTCCTCAGTGTTTCACCCTGTTATACTATAACCCAAATGCTCAAGAAGGGTCTCAACTATACCAGGCTTTTTTACAATCTGAATTCCATGTTTATGAATGTCATTTTCTCTCTTGGAATGAAAACACTGAATTTTCAATGTTCAATTCATGTTACCATTTCTAGAAATCAATTCTCAACTTCTCTAAGCAAAAAAAGCTTCTTAGTCTACTGCACTTCTACAGCATTTTCATCTCTATGGTAGTATATTTGAGATTACATTATCATTATCTCTTTCCTACACTACCACCTTTTTGAGGACGGGCATTATTTTCGATTCATAATTGTGTTTGCAGTAGCACTCAGCCTTTACTTAGATGACGACATCAAGATAGTAAAGAGGTGATGTAAGGCAAAATAAATAATAACCAAAATCAAGACTATATCAAGCCAAGATCAAGGTGGGTCAATCCTCAAGAATACTGACTAATCTCACCCATGTATCTAAACAGAGGGAAGAGGCTTCCCATCAGGAATAATTGCACAGTGGGAAAACCTAGAATCAAATTAATTGCAGTATTTTTTTTTTTAGACAGAGTCTCACTCTTATTTCCCTGGGTAGAGTGCCATCACAGGAAACAGCAATCTCAAATTTTTGAACTCAAGGGGTCTTCTTGCCTCAACCCCTTGAATAGCTGGCACTACAGGTACCCACCACAATTCCTGGCTAGTTTTTTTCTATTTTTTTAGTAGAGATGAAGTCTCAACCTTGCTCAGGCTGGTCTTGAACTCCTGAGCTCAAGCAATTCACCCATCTCAGCCTCCTAGAGTTCCTGCCTGACTGAAGCAGCAATATTTTTATACAATGCATTCTGGCCAGTTTATCTGGACACCAGCCAATGGTCTGAAGGCAGTTAGTGTCCCAGCCAGGTAAACTAGAAACCAGATCAAAAGAAATTCAGGAAAGAGTTTAATCTTAGGGCTTAAAGAGTTTTTTCTTTGTCCTCCTTTATAATAATAATCATTATTAGTAATAATTCATAGGAGTGATGATTATTATTAACAGTATAAAGAAAAATATCCCCAAAGTCCTCAGCATATCTTCATATGCAATAGCCAGAACTAGCTCTGCTAAATAAAATAGTTCACTTAAATATGTAGATAATAAGCATGAAATGCACAGTGGCACAAAAGATGCAAAAATATTTTATCTCTTAATTTCTTTCAAATAAATCAAATCTGGCCTCCACAACTTCAATGGCCAGTGTTGGTCCAAGTGGCTCCTTTCTCCCTTGCTCTCTGGCCTCAGAAAGCTCTCAGTTCCCTCAGCTTTAATGCGTGTGCACTCTCCCCAGGGAATGTGATCATTCCTAGACATTCAATGTCAATTTGATTCCCTCGATCATTTTAAGTCGATACTGATACCCTGCCACACAAAGTCAATAAGAAAGAAGCAGAAATGATTTGGGGAAGGTCACCAACAAAGTCTACAAAAATCAATTGAAAAGAGCTTCCAAAAAAATATCAAGAAGGGATAAAGAGCTGGGAAGAATGAAAGAAAAGTTAGAAAACTATTGAGACTAGAAATGTCAATTTAAGTTAGTATATGAATTTTATAGGGAAAGAACAAATGACTATGGAATAAGACATTTTACAAGATATACTGACAAATTCTCAGAATTAAAGGAATATGTAAATTCCCCGATTAAAAGAATACATAAGCGAAAACATGATAAATTAGGAGAAAACTACACTGACACGTGTTACAGTGAAAATTGAGAACATCAAGTAAAAAAGTTTTCTGAGGTTCCAGAAAAAACATCCAATTACTTATAAAGAAATATAATTAGATTGACATTGACATTCTCAAGGACCACATCATAGTCAAGAAAAAACTTAAGTTACATTTTCAAGATGTTGAAATAAATGTACAGTTATTCTATATCTAACTTAAGGTTTTTAACTTTGAATGGGAAATAACAATATTTTTAGGCACACAAGGCTTCAAATTTGTTTATCACACAAAAATCCCTTTGACAAGTAACTCCAGCAAGTAATGAAACACAGCCAAAAGAATGTTTCAAATGCATGGGAAGTAAAGGTGAATAAAGATCAAGCAGACCAAAAAGGCAAGTATATTTTCTATACATTAAAGATACTAAATTCTAACTAATAAATATTACATCACTCAACACTATCCATTAACTTCAGGCAAAGTTGGAAAATTCAGAAAAATTACCTTTGTACAAGGCATAAAAAGGTCTCAATAAATTCTTAAGAATCAATGTTATTCAAATGTGTTTGCTTATAAAGCAATAAAATTACAAATCGATGGTGAATAGATAGCTACATAATTTATGCCTGGAAGAAAATCCTTCTCCATAACTTTGGATTGAAGAAAGGAAATTTAAAAGGGAAATTATGAAAGTCTCAGGACAGAACGGTAAGAGTGGTACTATATTTCGAAATTCACCCACCCGTGTGATTAAAACCTATGTTGAATTGACTATAAACGTCAATATGGACAAATATAGCTTAAAAAAAATAATTAAGATGTAACACTTTTTTAGCACAAGTACAGTGTCCAAAAAAAAGATGAGACTTTATCCTGAATATTACATTTGCTACTGCTTACTACAGTATAAAGGAAACTAGGCATAAACTTTGAGTATCTGAGGGAAAAAAAAGGCATCAGGATAGAAAGACAGCTGTGCTCAATGTTTTATCCAGACGGTTAGGAGTTTAGGACAGGGAAAGGAGTACAAGATGATTGATTCCCAAATACAGCCTGTGGGTTCACATCCACAGTTACCAAATGCAGATCAAAACTACGACAATACAAGTAATACAAATTGAAAAACAATGCAGTATACCAATCATTCACACGGCATTTATGCTGCATTAAATGTTGAAGGCAAAATAAAAACTTATAAACAAATCTCTAAATTTATTATTTGATTTGGGAAGAAAGCATAGCAATTTGGGGCACAAACTCAGGCAAAGTGGTCTTCAGTATTCCTGAAGGAGGAGGGGGAGGTTTTATAAAAATGAGGAATATTAAATATGGTCCCAAGACAGAGTTCATTGGCATTGGTAAAACTCCAGGGAGCCAGTCTACTCCAATTGGGGGGTGAAGATGGTGGACAAAATTCGTCCTAGAGTTGCAGCAAGTTATTTCAGCAATTACAGATAAAACTGGTTTCAGGCAGTTTTAGCCTCTGGACTTCCACAAAGCAATATTTCTGGAGCAAGATTATGTATGATTATGTATCCTGATTGCCTTTTCCCACTGACCCCTCGGACTCTGATCTAGTTGGGTATGACAAGAATGGCCCAATTTGTATGATCAACTCTCACATAGGTAATATAAGTAATCTAGAAGATATTTAAAGTACACAGGAGGATGTTCAGAGGTTATATGCAAATACCACACCATTTTATATCAGAAACTTGGGCAGCCACAGGTTTTAGTATCCACACATATACATGTCAACTCTTTAAGAAGGGAATAAGGTCTTTGTGGTTGTGTATGCCAAAAAGTGACGATTTCTACTGAATTTAACATCTTCATGTTTCTGCTCAAATTTCTCTTGGTAGACATCCTTAATGATGGACAGTAATATTTTCCATCATTGTCTTAGTCCTAATTGACCCCTCTTGCCTACAAATAGAATGCTAAGAATTCACGTGGTTTTAAAGTTCTTTAGTTTACCTTTTCTTTTTACTAAAAACATTAGAAACTATTTCTATCATCCTAAAGACTGTTATCTGTTTCTATTATAAGCATCGACTGATTAGAAAAAATGTACAAAAAGATGAGATTTTTTTAGTTTGTAAACACTAGTCCAGGTATCTAATAATAAAATCTTTAATACTGTGAGTTTGAACAACAAGGGATGAAGTATCCCTCCCTGGAGAGAAATCGCAGCATCATGCATGTAGAACAGCCACCCAGAAGGCACTATGTTCATTCTTCTATTACTTCATTCATTCACACCAATGTGAGTGCTGATGAAGAGTGTGAGCCCTGCAGCCAGCCTGTATGAGTTCAGTTCCCATCTCTGCCATATGATAAGTGTGGAACCTTATGCAAGCCACTCGCTATCCCAGTAATTAAGTTTTTTAGTCAGTAAAGCAGGAAAGATAATGAAGCCTACATTCGAAGTTGTTATAAGGACTAAATGATGATTTTGTATTAACCTGAGAGAGCTGAAACACATTCTTCTTGGTAAAGTACCACAAGAATGGAGAAGCAAGAATCCAATGTATTCAATACTAATATGAAGCCAGTAGATGATCTAGTATGTCACATACGAGAAAAACTTAAATCAATTCAAGATGATAGTGGGGGAACAAGGGCACAGGGGAGGTGGAAGGGGATGGGAGCACACTTCTCATATGGACACAATGTTAAGGTGTGTGGCACACCTCTTGGGGGAGGGGCACAATTATAAGACGGGGGATTTACCTAAAAAATGCAAATAGTGTAACCTAATTATTTGTACCCTCAAATTGACCTGAAACAACAAAAACATATAGAGAGAGAGATTGAGATACACAGCAATAATAATAGATCACAATATAATTGCAAATATTATAGAACAAAGACTGGCTAATATGCCACCTAAGTGTTGCCATCATTACAATATTCTACATACTGGATGAGATGATGAGGTGTAAATAAAAGGCAGGTTGCAACTATAACATCCCAGGTAATACAGGCCAAGCTGAGAAGTTCTACTTACATATACAGGAAAGCTATTGAAGGCAAGCTCCACGGTCAATTTCACTTGTTTTAAAGCTTATTCTGGTTGAAGGGAGAATGGATAGATAAAAGAAGAGAAGGTTTGGGAAGAATGACTACAGAAAGAGAAAGGACAGATTATTAAATGTCAAAAAAGATACAAAGGAAAGCTGAAACTTTTAAATATTTTATTCTGAAAATGTGATGTTTGTCTGTGTCCGAGGAGCTGAGGTTGTTTTCGTGTGCTTGTGTGTGTATGTGATTGTGACTAAATTATTTGTGAAATAAATAATTTGGAGTTGTAGTCACTATATGTGACCTTTACAAGGTTCCTAACTACCTCTAAGGCTTAATTCTTCTTTCTGTAAAGAGTGGATGCCCAGCATTTAGAGGGCCAAATAAGAACTGTACATGAAAGGACTTAGTCATAAAGCAGGCTGTCAATGTTCTAGCTGTAGTTATGTGGTGGAAGTGGAGGAGGAAACCAAATCTCAGCCTCTTCTAAAATGTTTATTTTACCAAGTGAGAGGCATAAGGAGGAAATGTGATATCACCAGGCAAGAAAAAGTGGTGTGAGTAATATTTGTGGTTACAAATCAAGTTTTTCATCCAGGAAAGTTCACCTAGAATGTTGTTCCCACCAGCTGCTCCTCTTTATCCTGATGCTCAGAACTCAGATTCCGACAGTTCTTTTATCCCACTGAGACACTGAACTTGGCAATTTTTTTTTTTACTTTTGCTTACCTACCTCCATACCCTCGTTTTCCTTTTTTCCCAGCTTAAATGTTGTGGTTAATCAATGTGATCATTCCCACATTTATACCTAACCCGCCACCACCTACTATCATACCTGCCTGGAAAAACTCCAAACCTAAAGTCAACTAGCCACATCTATTGCTCTTGCCTCTTGAGCTAAGAGAAAAATAAAACCTCCCTGGCCAGACTCCTTTTAGAATCATGACCACTAACTCAGTCCTACCAGATTTCCTGATTTATTCCCCCTCCCATTCTCTTAGACTAGCCTCTCCTGGTTTAGCCTCCACTCTGCAAATTTCAATACTTCCTCCTCCTTCGTTCTTATTCTCCATTGAAGAAATGGAAAAAAAAAATCAGAAGATAACTTTAATAATCTCTAACACCCCACCTCCCATCTACACACATCTCCCTCCTCCCTCCATACCTTCTGCCTCCTTCTTGTCACTGTGGCTGAACACTGTGTCCAAATTAAAGCCAGGCTCTTCACGTGGGTGCTGATCCCAAACCCTGTGACAAGATATCCCATGTTGCTCCTTCATTTTCCTATCTTTCTCCTCCTCAATCATGACTTTTTCACCAGACCATTATTATCATCACACAGTCACTCTTTCAACTGAATGTTATCCTACAGAGTCTATCTCATTTCTCCACTTCCCTAAATGAGGATATGATTCTAAGAATTTGCCTCCCTTCCTCTCTCTCTCTCTCTCACACACACATATCAATTTTTCCCGTCAGTTTAAAAATAGCCTATTATTTCTTCCACTGCTACCAGAAAAATCCTATAATCCCACAACACTTACAGCTGCTGTTCTATTTTATTCTCCCCCCTGGAAGAAAACTTCTGGGAATAGCATTTAATATACTGTGTCCAATTTCTGTCTTTCCACTTTCCTTAGAATCTTTCGACTTCCACCTTTACTACTTTAACTTAAATGTTCTTATCTGAATAAAGAATTTGGTAACAATAATAATAAAGGGTTTGGTAACAATAATCCCATAGGTCTCTCCCCAAAATACACAGACATAATTTAAAATGTACGCCAAGTGTTTGGCATTCTTTTTTTGATAGAAATTTCACCAACAATTCCATTTTGTCAACTCTAACAGTCCTTTCTCATGTCACATCCTAAAGCGGGTTGAGGGTTAGGGATTGGCTTCTCATATGGCGTTTTTATATATTTGTTTATGTGAGACAAACAGAACATACAGAAACAAAACAAGTTATCGGAAGATAACTTTAACACCCCATCGGTAAACTGTTTAAAGAACTTTAAAAACACACAAGTTCTTAGCATTCCATTTACAGATTTATATTTAGCAACTTTGACAACTTGGAAAGTTTTAACTTGCCTTGCTTGGGTTCTCCTAAGGTCACTTTGGCATATTGACCAGTTGTGTGAAGAAACCACCCCCTTCCAACACATGCACAAGCACACGTATGCATATATGGACTGACACGGGGTCCTATCTCCTTTACCCTACCTGATTTTTCCATAACAGGCATCACAATTGACAGATTATATACTTTCTTGTTTCTATTCCATCTCCTACCATTCAAACGTCAAGTTCCACAAAGACAGGGACTTTGTTTTATTCACCACTAAGTCCTCAGCATCTGTAACAGTGTACAACACGCCATAGGTATTCAACAAGTTTTGTTTGAATGGGTGAACAAATAAGTTAAACCAATATTTAAATTCGGCAAATTTTCCAGAAGATAAAAATAGTTGTTTAATTAGCAGTGACAAATCAAACATGTTAACGAGCTATGATATGAATATTCCATACGTGTATTTATTCATTTGCAGTATTTTTAACTTACCTGTTCCCCAAAATGATCTGAGGCAGGTACGAATAGAGTATTGCTATTTAGAACCTGAGTGCTTGGGGGCGGGACACAACTATAAGAGGGACTTTACCTAACAAAGGCAAGCAATGTAACCTAATACTTGGAACCCTCAATGAACCTGAAACAATAAAAAAATAAATAAAACCTGAGTGCAGAATATTGTAGAATATTCCATGGCTCTTCAGAAGGAAATAAATGCTAATTTCTTCTATAAAATATGAGTGACCCTTCGAAAAAGACAAGGAGAAACAGATTAAAGTCTTTCTTCAAACGACTGACCAATAATTTATTTTATATGGTTAAAACTATATACAAGTGGTTAATGCTGAGTAAGAGTGTAGGTGAGTTAATAGAAACCAAGGAGAGTCTTGATTTCCAAGAGCAAAGATGTCAAATGAGCCTCCTCTCTTTTTCTTTCTCTCTCACCCATGAAATAGAGACAGCCTTTAATTTCTGGTAAGAAAACCATTTTCATGATGAGTTTGGCTAGCATCTGGAATTAGTTTTCCACAGAAGTGGAGAAAGCTTCGAGGCCATTAAAATAAAACCGTACAAAACAGTGGAAAATGTAGGATAGTATAAAGAAAAATGCTGCCCAGATCCCTGGAGGCTGCAGCTGGGAGCTGAATAGGCCTTTTCAATCTCCAGCCATTATGATTCTAGGTAACTATTCTGAGAATATATGAAAGGACTGGTTTTTCTATCCATGTTGAGCTCCTATTAGCCCCTTGAGGAAATAGTGGTTTCACAGAAAGTGTGAGTTCTCCAAGTGTTACTGAAATGACCTTGTTTAATTTCCTCATAAAAAGGCAATCTAATAATAGCTACATCGTCTAATATTAACAAAGCTGCCAAGTTACACAAGTTAGAATAATTTTCCTTTGCTTGGACAGCAAAATCCTTCAATGCCCTTGTCTTCCTTTCCCCAATGTGCCACCCCCTTTATAGTCTATATTTGCTCTTTAATATTTGATTTCACATTTTCCAGTCAGCCTTATGTAAAGCGGCAGTGTGAAGTTGAAAGATTCAAAAGGGAGAGAGGCTGCCACCCCACCACCAGCAAATCCAGTCAACTGTAAATCTACCCTGCATTTAATTACTCAAGTAGACGGTGCGATGATAAGGTCTCCAGAGTGTTGTACGATCATGAGTGATTGAGTCTACTCCCAGTAATAAGCTTTTCTACAGCTAAGCCGAAAGGTTAAAAGTATACAGGGAACTTCAAGGCAAGCATTGTTTTTAAAGAGCTGCAAACCCAAAAGAACAACAGAACTAGCTTTTTGAATGACTGCCTCAGTTTCAAAACCTTCCATTGAAAAAGTTTTGTGGAAAGAAGTGTGTTCCCTCAAGCAAATTTACAACTAGGGTCAGTAACAGGGGCGGGAAGCCTGCCCTTCCCCTGCCAACTTGTACTGCAGCCACAGCGTTTCGGTACAGCAGGAAGTGAAGATGACTGGACTTGTGAGATGAATCAGCAATTCCCAATTAGAGCAGCAAAATAAGACTGTTTTCTTTCTGAATCATTGTGGCAGGCAAATGGAAAAGTGACAAATAGACTTTGTCCTCCATCAGGGATGGGAGGGGAATTTATGTTGAAGGCCAAATTTCCAAAGTGAGGCATAACAGGCTCGCCAGCAAAACCGTTCACACCCCCACAGAGACCGCAAAACCCTGCAGCTGTAATTCAGAAACACCCACGTGTATAAATCAAGTAATTGCACACCTAACTACTCTCCACCGGAGCCTGTCTGTGTGGCTGCTTTGTGTGTGTGTTTTCTTTTTTGTTTTGTTGGGGTTTTTTGGTTTGGTTTGGTTTGGTTGCAGGTGCCAAGGCACTTGTTCTATTTGGCTTTGAAAACAAGGTTTAGTTGAATTGACAGGATATTATCAAATTCAAGCTGACTTGTATGGACAAATCTCAAAACATGAGGGTGGCTTATGGAATCAAGCAGCACAAATGAATGCCCCTTATGTGTGTTGTGCAAGGTCTTTGCAGATGACTGTGAATTCTAAACAACAGAAAAGGGCAAAATTAAAATGTTGATTTACTGCTAACTCAAGAACAGGTTTTCCCAAAGCATCAATGAAACAACATCAGTTTGAAACAGTATTGCTATTTACAGAGAGAGAGGTAGAGGAAATTGAGCAAGAATTATTTCATTTTATATAATGATGTTTTAAAGAGGAATGAGGGGGTGTTTGGGTTTTGTTGGCCAGAAGAGTGAGCAGATCCACGTTTTCGCATTCCAGCTGGCCAAGGCGCAGCAGACGACCATAGGGCAGCCTGCCAGGCCAGGCAAACAGTGCTCACCGCGCGGAATCAGCCTGCCGGCTAAGCTTGTGCTCTTAATTCTTCCAGGAGAGATTCAAGCTTGTGGGACTTATTACTAGTCCCCTGCAAAAGCTTTGCAGATTTTAGTCAAATGAGATTAATGTAAACCTGACTTTTCCAAATATTTTTCAGCATTCAACACACCCATTTCTACAAATTTCACTTCAAGAGAAAGAAAAACGTGGCATTAATTTCACAAAGCTATAAAAGTCTCATCTGCGCCTCGAGAAGTTTATAGATTTAGGTTTGTTGTTTTTTTTAAGTACGCATACACATATGCACACACATCATTAACAAATTCCTAAAGCAGTTATTCCAAAACTCACTAGCAAGTAAGATACTATGAGCAATGTCTGCCATTTTATTTAATCTCTAAAGCACCTTATTACTAATATTGCCACACAGTAGGGAATGAATTGGTCAAGTTTCTAAATAGACTACAAAAAAATTCCACCTCAGCATTCTTGTTCATATTTTACTGTGGAAAATAAAGAAATGAAATCCTAGGTCCTTTGAAAGTAAAAAAGTAACTATAGGTAAAAACTGATAGTATAATAAACTATCCTGTAAGATGATTTTTCTTAAGACCAGGTCAGCACTCAGAGTGGGGAAAAGACAGCTTTATATGAGAATCTTCCTCTAAAATGTGTGTAAAGCCCGTTTGGGAAAAACTTCCAGCAAGTCTTATTTGCACAAAGTGATTATTGAAGAAACTCATATCTGCACGTAACACTAGCCAAAAATAACATTTCCAAATGACTGCAACAAAATGTAACCCTTATTTCTAATGATTTACAGATTTTAGTAACATTTTTAATTAAAGGCCTGGTTTTCAGACTTTCAGAACTGACGCGCTCCTTTTGCTGTGCTATTAAAGAACTTGAAAATAGATAAGGTGTTTATGGCCTATCAAAGAACCATTAGGCCATGAAAAATAATCGGTCTATATAAAAATGGTGGAGGGAAGGTGAGATGTACAATGTATAAACTACATCTGATCACTTCATAAAGGCCTGGCAGAAAAGCTATTTGTATCTTTTCCATTGAACAAACACTCAGATGGGTTAATCACTTAAAAAATAAACTTGAATCTAATATGAAGAGGGAAATTAATATCAGAAAAAGAATGCCAAACACTGTACATTTTAAATTACGTCAGTGTGTATTTTGTGGGAGGCACATGGCATTTTTATTATCAAACCCTTCATATTCTGTTACTTTCTTTCAGATATCTTTTGGATATCGTAAGTCTGATTTTGAAAAATAAAATCTAACAATATTTAGTCTTTTGTACACCATAAAATATCATTTCTCATATTGCAAGATAGGATTCAAGCAGTCCTTGGGGGACAGTTTGGGGAGAATACAGTGGTAGATTGAGAATAAGGAGAGAAGACACGGGAGGGAGAGCTCAGCCTTGGACACTAGGCTAACAACCATTCCTAACTACCTCAGTGACATTAGGAAGAACCTTACCTTCCCTGCTTCTAAGTTTCTCACCTGTAGAATATTATTGTGGCATATTATTAAATGTTAAAATATAAGAGTTAAAGGAAAAAATACACCTAAAGAACTCTTGTTTGCCTGGCACATAGAAAGCACTTGATACATTTCATCTATTTTTATAATACTATAGCTGGGGTCCATAAACAATTCCAACTCTGGGTAATTTCTTTTACTCCTCTGGCCTGTTTCTCCTTTTATAATAAGAGGACTGTGGTCTTTTGGCTCCTAATTATCTTTGACTGTGTGAAATCCTAAGCCCTAAATTGAATCATATCTGGAAGTTCTTGATAACCCACTACCAGACCAATCTCTTAGGCCCCTTCCAGCGTGGATGGACTTCTCAATACCTTCTTTACACGAGTGATAAAATAGACCCAGTCCTGGAAATGTTTGTTGATGACCAACTCACTACTCCAACACAAAACACTTCCAGAAGTAATAATTTCCACCTTTGGGATACGAACATTGGGTGTATTATAAAGATATGCAAGTTTTTTGGCAACAATAGTTAAAAATAATAATTAAATAACTATTAATAGCTATTGATATAATTACTATATAATAATACAGCAAATTAGTTTAACACAAATTATACATTATAAATTTACCTAACATGAAACTTATTTGCTTTTGAAAAAATATATTTGAACACAATCATGGTTACTCATTTAATAATATAACTTTATTTAATTTGTATTCCCCCAAACCTTTCTTATGAAAATACTGGGGAGAATCATGAATATTTCCCTTATGTTTATATATGCATTTAATGTTTTGTGCCAGGAAAACAGGTAAAAAACAAACAAATAAAAAACCCTATGACATTATTTGGATTCTTTTAAAGTAGAAATGAATCAATGAGTAGATCAATAAAACACTGATACAATCTCTACAACATGATTGAAAGTTAACTGAAAATGCTGGTTTGCAAAATTAGGTAGAGATAAAATAACAGACACATTGTAAATTCTCTCAAATGTCTCTGCATTCCATCTGTGTCCACCAAAATATTTATTCTATGAATATATTTTATCAATTTTACACTGTACATAATAGGTGGGTTTTGCCCATTCCCCTTATCCCTTGCTTGATTTCCTTTGAGTTTTACTTCCCTCTATGCAAATGTGCACTCATAGTTACTTCTGATTTAGTAATGAGTACATCTAGTGTTTGTTTTTCCCTCGATAGATACTCCACTTAGGATAATGGTCTCCACTTCCATCCAAATTCTCACAAAAGGCATTATGTCATCCTCCTTTTT
The DNA here is from genome assembly GCA_963574575.1 of Galagoides demidoff. Classification (NCBI taxonomy): domain Eukaryota; kingdom Metazoa; phylum Chordata; class Mammalia; order Primates; family Galagidae; genus Galagoides; species Galagoides demidoff. The sequence goes on along the minus strand of CAUYQV010191433.1, from coordinate 16,024 downwards.
AGCCGAGTAGTATTACATGACATACCTACACCACATTTGGTGAATCCACTCTTGAACTGATGGGCATTTAGGTTGATACCACATGTTTGCAACTATGAATATTGTAATATACAGTCCAGTACAGGTATCTTTTTGATAAAATGACTTTTTTTTTTAATTAGGTAATTATCCAGCAGTAGGTTTGCTAGTTTAAATCCTAAGTCCATTTTTAGTTCTACAATGAATCACCATAGTTTTCCATAGCAGTTTTATGAACTTGCAGTCCCACCAACAGTGGATAAGTGTTCCTTTCTCTTTGTAGCCACCCCAGCATCTATTATTTTATGATATTTTAATAAGAGTCATTCTCACTGCAGTAAGGTTATGTCATCATGATGTTAATTTGCATTTCCCTGGTAAGTGACTTTAAGCATTTTTTAATGTTTATTAGCCATTTGTCTATCTTCTTTTGAAAAGTGTTTGTTCATGTCATTTGCCCACTTTGAAATAGAGTTGATTGTTTACTTGCTAATTTGTTTGAATTCTTTATAAATTCTAGTATTATCCCTTCATTTGATATATACCTTATGAATACTTTCTATTTTCTTCCATTCTGTATGTTGTCTGTTTGCTATTATTTCCTTGACTATGCAGAACCTTTTTAACTTAATCAAGTCTTATCTATTTTTGTTGTTGCTGCGATTGCCATTGGGGTCTTCTTCATAAATTCTTTGCATAAGCCAAAATCTAGAAGAGTTTTTGGTACATTTTCTTCTAGAATTTTTGTGGTTTCATGCCCTACATTTATATCTTTTATTGACCTTGAATTAATTTTTGTGAGTGGTGAGAGGTATGTTTACTATTGCATTGTCCTGCATGGGACTATCCAATTTTCCCGGCACTATTTATTGAATAGGATTCTTTTCCTTAATATACATTGTTGTCTGATTTGTCAAAGATCAGCTGGCTATATATGGATAGTTTCATAACTGGGTTCTCTATTCTGTTCCCTTGGTCTATTTTTGTACCAATACCATGTTGTTTTGGTTACTATACCCTTGTAGTATAAAGTCTGTAATGCCTCCAGATTTGTTCATTTTGCTTAAGATTGCTTTGGCTACTTGGGTTCTTTCTAGTTCCAAACACAGTGTAAGATGATTTTTTTTCTAGATTTGTGAAATATGACAATTTTTTTTATTAACTCATAGCTGGCACCTTAAGGCAATCATGGCATACAATGGGCTGACTTTATATACCATTTGAACTATTTTCATCAAACTGGTTAACGTAGCTTTCACCACATTTTCTTAGTTACTACGTTATGACATTAATATTCTACACTTAGTAGATGTAACATGTATCCTTGTAAAATGCACCATTAGTGTGGTCCCACCAATCACCCTCCCTCCACCTATCCTCCCCTCCTCCTCCTCTTTCTCCTTCATCTTGGGCTATAGTTGGCTTATAGCTTTCATATGGAAGTCTAGGTGCTTATAAATTGGCTTCATAGTAGGGCTGAAGTACTTTTTCTTCCATTCTTGAGATACTTTGCTACAAAGAATATGTTCCAGGTCCATCCATGTAAACATGAATGAGGTAAAGTCTCCATCTTTTTTAAGGCTGCATAATATTCCATGGTGTACATATACCACAATTTATTAATCCATACATGGATCAATGGGCACTTGGGCTTCTTCCATGAATTAGCAATTATGAATTGGGCTTCCATAAACATTCTGGTGCAAATATCTTTGTTATAATGTGATTTTTGTTCTTCTGGATATATACCTAGTAGAGGAATTGTAGGATCAAATGGCAGTTCTATTTTTAGATCCCTAAGTGTTCTCCAAACATCTTTCCAAAAGGAATTTATTAGTTTGCATTCTGACCAGCAGTGAAAAAGCATTCCCTTTTTTCCGCATCCATGCCATCATCTATGGTTTTGGGATTTTTGTGATGTGGGCTAATCTTACTGGAGTTAGATGATATCTCAAAGTAGTTTTGATTTGCATTTCTCTGATAATTAAGGATAATCAGCATTTTTTTCATGTGTCTGTAGGCTGTGAGCCTGTCTTCTTCAGAGAAGTTTCTATTCAAGTCCCTCGCCCACCCTGAGATAGGATCACTTCTTCTTTTCTTGCTAATACATTTGAGATCTGTGGATTCTGGTTATTAAAACTTTGTTGGAGATATAACCTAAAAATATCTTCTCTCATTCTGAGGGCTATCTTCTTGCTTTACTTACTGTGTTCTTGGCTGTGCAGAAGCTTTTTAGTTTGATCAGATCCCAGTATATTTTTGGTGTTGCTTCAATTTCCCAGGGGAGGGGGGGTCCTCATAAAATATTCTCCAGGCCAATTTCTTCAAGTGTTTTCCCTGCACATTTTCCTAGTATTATTATAGCTTCATGTCTTAAGTTTAAATTTTTTATCCAGAGAGAGTCTATCTTTGTTAATGGTGAGAGGTGTGGGTCCAACTTCAGTCTTCTACAGGTTGCCAGCCAGTTCACCCAGCACAATTTGTTAAATAAGGAGTCTTTTCTCAACGGAATGTTTTTTGTTTTTTATTAAATCATAAACACATAGATCTTGTATACATTTATGCATTTATGGGGTACAATGTGCTGATTTTATACAGAATTAGGAATGCTTACATCATACTGGTTAATATATGCCTCATCTCATTTAATTATTGTGTTAAGACATTTATACTCTATACTAATAGGTCCGACATGTACTCTTGCATTATGTATCATAGGTGTGATCCCACCATTCACCTTCCCTTGATCTGACCTCCCCTCTCCTCCCTCTTTCATCTTGGGACATAGTTGTGATCTATTCTTCATATGAAAGTGTGAGTGACTGTAAATTGGTTTCATAATAGTACTGAGTACATTGGATATTTTTTCTTCCATTCTTGAGATACTTTACTAAGTAGGATATGTTCCAGCTCCAACCATGTAAACATAAAAGAAGTAAAGTCTCCATCTTTTTTAAGGCTGCATAATATTCCATGGTATACATATACCACAATTTATTAATCCCATCATGCGGTGATGGGCACTTGGGCTGCTTCCATGACTTGGCTATTATGAATTGAGCTGCAAGGAGCAATCTGGTGCAAATATCTTTATTATAAAGTGATTTTTTGGTCTTTTGGATATACATTTAGTAGAGGAATTTCAGGATCAAACAACAGGTCTACTTTTAGATCCCTGAGTATTCTCCATACTTCTTTCCAAAAGGGATGTATCAGCTTGCACTCCCACCAGCAGTGCAGAAGTGTTCCTTTTTCTCCACATCCACGCCAACATCTTAGGTTGTGGGATTTGTTATGTAAGCCAGTCTTATGGGAGTTAGATGATATTTCAAAGTTTTGGTTTACATTTCTCTGCTGATTAAAGATGATGAGCATTTTTTCATGTGTCTGTAGGCCATGCGCCTATCTTCTTCAGAGAAGCTTCTGTTCAAGGCCCTTGCCCACAGTGAAATGGATTACTTGTTATTTTCTTATTAATATGTTTGAATTGTCTGTGGATTCTGGTTATGAAACCTTTATCAGATAACCTGAAAATATCCTCTCCCATTCTGAGGGCTGTCTGCTTGTTTTACTTACTGTGTTCTTGGCTGTGCAGAAGCTTTTTAGTTTGATCAGATCCCAGTAATGTATTTTCGGTATTGCTTCAATTGCCCCGGGGGAGGGGGGTCCTCCTCATAAAGTATTCTCCAAGGCCAATTTCTTCAAGTGTTTCTCCTGCACTCTCTCCAAGAATTTTTATAGCTTCATGTCTCAAGTTTAAATCTTTTATCCAGTGAGAGTCAATTTTTGTTAATGGTGAAAGGTGTGGGTCCAGTTTCAGTCTTCTAAAAGTTGCCAGCCAATTCTCTCAGCACCATTTGTTAAATAGGGAATCTTTCCTCAATTCATTTTTTTGATAGGTTTATCAAAGATCAAATGACAATAAGTGTCTGGGTTCATCTCTTGGTTCTCAATTCTGTTCCATACATCCACCACTCTATTTTTGTGCCAATATCAGGCTATTTTGATCACTATAGATTTATAGTATAGTTTGAAGTCTGATAGCATGATTCCTCCCAATTTGTTTTTATTTCTGAGTAATGTCTTGGCTATTCGAGGTTTTTTCTGGTTCCGTATAAAATGAAGTACTATTTTTTCCAGATCTTTAAAGTATGACGGTGGTGTTTTGACAGGGATTGCATTAAATGTGTAAATTTCTTTGGGTAATATGGACATTTTAACAATGTTGATTCTTCCTAGCTATGAGCATGTCATGTTTTTCCAATTGTTAACCTCTTCAGCTATTTCTTTTCTTGGAGTTTCATAATTGTCTTTATAGAGATCTTTCATGTCCTTTCCTAGGTAAATTCCCAAATATTTCATCTTCTTTGGCACAACTGTAAAGGGAATAGAGTGTCAAGTTTTTCGAAAGACCAGTGGACATTTTTAATCCTTTTACCACTGTGGAAGTTGGATTTTGATCAATAATTTCTTAGTGAGTTTACTTTGGTGGTAGAGCATCACCATGGAAGATGGGTCTGAGAATATCTTGAAGAACTGGTTTAGTTAGCAAATTTCTTCAATGTGTGAACATCATTAAAGTGAAACTCAGTTTGGCTGGATACAGAATCCTAGGCTGAAAGATGTTTTGTTTTAGAAGAGAAAGGTTGATGACCATCCTCTTCTGGCTTGAAAAGTTTCAGCAGAAAGATCTGCAGTCATTCTAATATTCTTCCCCTGTAGGTTTATGGTTTTCTTATATCTGGCTCCTTGCAGGATTTTCTCTTTCATATTAACTTTGGCGAAGTTAATTACAATGTGTATAGGGGATGCTTTATTGGGATTGAGTCTTGCTAGGGTTCTGAAACTGTCTGCTATCTGAATTTTAGTATCTCTTTTTTCTCTAAAATCTCTTGGATTCGATCATTTGTGCCTTTGAAATCATTCTCATCACCTTCAGGAATTCCAATAAGGCAAGTGTTTGCTTTTTTGGAGTGGTCTCACAATTCTCACAGGGAATGATCCATCTTTGCTCTCCATTTCTCTTTGTCTTTGAGTGTTTGAGAGTGTTCAAAAGCTTTGTCTTCAAGGTCTGAGATCCTTTCTTCTGCCTACTCCATGCTATTACTGAGGGATTCTACTTTGTTTCGCAGGTCTTTGAGGGATGCAAATTCTTGCCTCAATTTGTCAAAATCTTTGGTGATTTTTATCTTGGAATTCATTAAATTCTTAAGCCAGTTTTCAAATTACTCCTTGAACTTCTAATTCCAGTTTTACTTCAATTCTGTTAATCTTATTTGCTATCCAAGTTCTGAACTCAATTTCTGACATCTCAGCCATTTGTTTATGAATAGGATCTTCTGTTGCATCTCCTTTGTCATACCTTGGGTGAGCTGATCTACTCTGGTTATTCATGTTGCCTGAGTTTTTCTGCTGATTCCACCCCATGGTTATTTTTCACTGTTTGTTTTGATAGGCTTATAAGATGGAATTATATTGAGGGCTCCTGGAGATGTAATTAATCATCTCTTTACCAGAGTGCTGGGACTGGTGACTATAGCTTTTTCCCCTATAGCTTTACCAAGGTCCCATTCAGAACTACAGCCTGAGACTCTGGGGACGTGCTTGGTATGATGGGGCTAGGTGTGTCTGTCTTATATTCAGCTAGACTCTTATCAATCATAGTGGATCAGTAACTTTGGGTTGAAGTCTTAGCTGTGGAGGAATAGAAGCAATTAAGACACTCTTCCCCCCACTGGCAATAACTGGGAGAGGAGACTTAGACCCCCTCCTCTACAATACAACCAGGGTATAACCTTGGGGAGTCCCCAGATGTTTGGTCAAGATCAAGAGTTCTAAACTAATTGTCCTGGTCAGCACAAATACAGATCAAGTGGGAGAGTTCAAAAGCAATTGGACAGCAGGATGGTTAGTGGTAAGGTCCCACATATGCTCTTTCCAACATGGGACAAGTCTCTCTCCCCTTGTGACTCCCCACCTCTATTAAAGTTATAGTTTCAGCACAACTGCCCCACAGCTCATGAGATGCCTTGCCCTAGCAAACATCTTCCAGACACTCCAGATTCTGCAGGAGGTAGTCTTCCAGACTGCCAGGAGAGGGGGGAGGGGTGGATTGGGAGTTTAGTAAAGTAGGAGAATATTATTTCAACTTTTGGCCCAGGTAAGAGACTGCCTGGGCTTGCAGCAGTATCTCTGTGTGGAGAGAGTCCTAGCCTTCAGTCATTCTCTCCCCTTTGGTGAAACAAAATGTCCTCTGTTCACTACTCACCTCAAGCCACTCTCATGGGGGGTGTGGGAGAGGATAACTGTCCTCTTTGGAATGGGTTTGCGTACCTGAAATTTGTTTCTTTGGAGTCCCAGCTTGTCTCTACTCGGGTGATATGAGCCTATCAATCCTCTCTCTCAGCTCAGCTCCCCTTCTTCTGCTTTATTGGGTTGGTTCTGGCCACTTTTTTCCCCTCTGGATGGAAGCCTCTGCTGAAAGCTGGCTTCAGTCAGCCAGCTTGCCTCTTCTCTTCCCCCTCCATATGACAATATTTTGATAGGAATTACAATTAATCTGTAAATCACTTGAGGTAGCATGGACACTTTCATGTTCATTCAACTGATCCACGAACATATGTTTCTCCATTTATTTACATCATTTGTGATTTCTTTCCTTGGTATTACATAGTTCTCTTTGTAGAGATCTTTTACCTCCTTGATTAAGTATATTCCTAGGTACTTTGTGTTCTTTATAGCTATTGTGAATGGTATTGAGCCTTTGATTTGATTCTCAAAGGTACATAGGAATGCTACTGATTTGGGTACATTGATTTTGTAACCTGAGACTTTGCTGAATATATCAATTTCAGGAATCTCCTGGTGGAATATTTGGGGTTTTCTAGATAAAAGATCTCATTGTCAGTGAAAAGTGATAGTTTGATCTCCTTCTTCTAGATTTGAATATGTTTAATTTCTTTCTCTTGACTGATTGCTTGCACTAAAACTTCCAGTGTTATTTTGAATATAAGTGACTTTATCTTGCTCCACGTCATAACTGGAATGCTTTCAGGTTTTCCCCATTCAGTATGACACTGGCTATGAGTTTGTCATATATGGCTTTTATAATTTTGAAATATATTCATTCTATTTCTAGTATGTAGAGGGCTTTTATCATGAAAGGGTTCTGAGTTTTGTTGAATGCTTCCTTTTTATCTATTGAGATAATTGAGTGATTTTTTTTTTTTGCTCCTGTTCATTTGGTGAATCACATTTATTGACTTACATATGTTGAACTATCCTTACATTCCTGAGATGAAGTCCACTTGGTTATGGTGGATTTTTTGATGTGCTGTTGAATTTGTATTGCTAGTCTTTTATTATTTTTGTATTTATATTCATAAGAGATATTAGTCTGTAGCTTTCTGGTTTATTGTGTACTTTCCTGGCTTTGGTTTAAAAGTAATACTTGTTTTGTAGAATGAGTTAGGAAGGAGTCCCTCCTTCTTCCTTCTCCATGTTATGGACTAATTTCTGCAGCATAGGTAGTAACTCTTATTTGTAGATAAAATTTGGCTGCAAATCCAACTGGTCATGGGCTTTTTTTCTGTTGGAATATTTTTTATTGCTACATGAAGCTAATTGCTCTATTCATAAGTTCTCCTTCATGATTGAGTCTTGGAGCATTGGAAGGTTGTATGTTTTCAGAAAGTTGTTCATTTCCTCTATGTTTTGAATTTATATGCATAGATATTTTCATAGTACTCACTGATGATTATTTGTATTTCTATGATATCAGTCATAATGTCTCTTTCATTTCTGATTGAGCTTATTTGGTTTCTTGCTCTTCTATTGCTGGTTAATCTAGTACAAGGTCTATCAATTTAATTTGTCTTTTCAAAGAACAAATTTTTTGTTTGGTTTATCTTCTGTGTTATTTTCTTCTTTTAAATTTCATTTATTTCTGCTCTGCTCTGACCTTAGTTGTTTCTTTGTTCTGTTTGCTTTGGGTTTTGTTTGCTTTTCCTTTTTAACTCCTTGAGATCAGTCATTAGATTGTTAATACATGATCTTTTTGTCTTTTTGATATAGGTATTTAAGGCTATGAAGTTTCCCCTTAGGAATGATTTTGCTGAATCCCATAGATTTAGATAGCAGGTGTCCCTTTGTCATTTCATTCAAGGCATCTTTTAATGTCCATCTTAATTTTATTATTGACCCAATAATCATTCTGTAGCAGATGGTTTAATTTCCATGACTTTGTGAAGAATTGTTATTCTTGGACTTGATCTCTAAGTTTACTCTACATTGGTCTGATAAGATATATGATAGGATTTTTTTTTTAAGGCATGTTTGATGACCTAGTATATAATCAGTCTTCGAGAAGTTTCTATGACTGATGAGAAGACTGTTTGTTCAGTAGTTTTGAGGCAAAACGTTATGTAAATAACTGTTAGATCCATTTCTTCTTAAGTCTTAAATCCAGTGTTTATTTACTGCTTGGATAATCTGCCCATTTTTCTTAGTGAAGTATTGAAGTCCCCAGCCATTGTGATACTGCTATTTATGTCCTTCCTTAGGTCTAGTACAGCAGTTCTCAACCTGTGGGTCGTGACTGACAGGAACTGTATTAAAGAACCACAGCATTAGGAAGGTTGAGAACCACTGGTCCAATAGGATGTGCATTATGAATCTGGCCACTCCTGTGTTAAGTGCATAAATATTTAGGATTGTTATATCTTCTTGTTGGATTGCTCCCTTTACCATCATATAATGACCATCTTTGTCTTTCTTTACTATGTTGATTTAAAGTAAATTTAACCTTATATAAGAATAGCTACACCTTCTTTTAGTTTCCATTTTCATGGAATATTTTTTTCCATCCCTTCACCTTGAGTCTGTATGAGTCCTTGTGGGTCAGTTGTGTTTCCTGGAGACAGAAGATACTTGACTTCTATCTGTATCCATGCAGCCAGCCTATCTATTGAGAGAACTTAAACTATTTATGATTATTACTAAAATTGATGTGTGGGATGCCATTCTGTTCATCCTGTTGGATAGCAATTAGAGGAAAATGAGCCCTGATCTTTAGCATAAAATTCACTTCCTGCTTAAGACCTGGAGAATCACGAGAATGGAATGTGAGTCATGTGCATGCAGGAGATCAGAAAACTGGCCTCCAAGAGAAAATCTTTGTGTGAGACGTGGCAATAATAATGATGGTAAAGAGTCTCTAGATTCCAAACATATCTTGATGGTAGAGGCAGAAATCTTGCTTAAGGTCTGAGAGTTTGCAAAATTAAATTAAAGACATTTTATCTGACACTTTCCATATCCCCCCTTTAATGCTGATATACAATAAGTAACTTTTAACTACTTTTTCCTGCTTTGTGATAATAAATATGGACCCAAGGTTTACTCAACAGGGCTCTTCCACAGACTTTGTGTCAAACCTCTTCATTCCTCACACCAAGACTCCTCTTCTGGTGAACCCAAACTCCTCTGTAGTACCTCACCACTATTGCCTTTTGGACTAGTGTTACATATGAGCTCTGAGCTTTAGCTTCTGGGTGGTTTTTACACTGGTAGATGACTATTGTGCTGATCCATGTATAGTGCAGTTCTAAGTACTTCCTGCAGTGCAGATCTATTCTTGACAATTTCCCTCAGTGTTTGCTTCTCTGGAAAAGGCTTTAAATCTCTTTATGAAATTTAGTTTTGCAAAATAAAAAATCCTAGGCTAGCAGTTCTGTTTAAGAAGACTGCAAAAAAAAAAAAAAAAAAAAAGACTGCAGGTGGGGACCCAATGCCTTTTGTCTTACAAGGTTTCCATTGAGATGTCTGCAGTTAACCTGATGGTCTATAAGTTACTTAATGTTTTCAACTTACAGAATACAGGAGTTCCTACTTTGTATTGACTTTGGCTAGTCTGATTAACGTCTGTCTTAGTAATTTCCTCTTTTTGATGAATCTCTCAGGTGTTGAGATTCTATACCTGGGAGTCTACATCTCTAGTATGATCTGGGAAGTTTTCCCCAATTACTCTCCCAAATAGGTTTTTCAGTCCCTGGGCATTTTCTTAACCTTCAAGGATTCCTATGATATTTATATTTGGTCATTGTACATAATTCAATATTTCTTACAGGCTTTGTTCATTCCTCTTCTTTATATTTGACCAAGTTAATTCAAAAGTGTTGTCTTCAGGCTCAGACTTTTTTCAGCCTAGTCTATTCTTAAAATTTTCCAATGTGTTTTGTATTTCCTTAAATGAATTTTTCATTTCCAGAAGTTCTATTTGTTTTTATTTTAAAACGTCAATCTCTTTAGTGAATTTTGCATTCATTTTCTGAATTATTTAATTTTGTTTTCCACTTTCTCTTGGATTTTGTTGAGGTTATTATCAATCCATATTCAGAATTTTTTGTCATTTTAATTTTTTCACTTTGGTTGGTATCCATTGTGAGAGACCTGGTGTGCTCCTTTGCAGTACGTTGGGGTTGGGGATGGGGCTTTTCACTCTGATTATTTCTACTTCCAAAGTCTTTCACTGATTCCTTTTCATCTAAAGATATTGCTCCTTATTTTTGGATTTTCATAACAAAGGTGGATGGTGGAATGTGCTAGGGTTGGTCAGGGCTGAGTAAGTTTGTCCTCAGATTCCACCAAACCTGGCAAGGTAGCTATTTCAGCAATGGTCATGCTCCCATCTGTGAAAGGATGAAGTGCCCCAATCCAATTTATGATATGGCTGTCAGGAGGTTTCACTCCTCTCCTCTTTCCTCTGCTATGTAGTAACCCTGTGGTATCTGCCATAAGCAAGAGCTCAACCTAGCTGAGCTCCCTTATGATAGAACTATGGGTTGAGAGCTTTCCCGCCCAGGAAGGAAGGCCTTCATGTGGAAGAAGAGGTGCTCCATGAGTACACTGTAGTTTAGACCCATAAGGCACTTTACTCAGTTCTGCCCATGTGGGCTCCCTCACTTCCCAAGATTAGTTCACAAATCTCCCCTCCATGCTCCTGAGCAAAACAGCTGAGTCCTGGGAGTATAGGGTTTGGCCCATCCCTGGGTCCCCTAAGATCAGGCTCTGATCATACCAGAGAAAAAAATGCTGGTCTTGAGTTGCCTAAGGTGTGCTCAAGCAGAGTTGATGTCCCTCCACTTCAGGGTGTGCCATTTTGATGAAGCACTCAGGTAAGCAGCACCAGGGATGGCTGGTGAGCAGGGAGTGCACAGTCTGAGTGCCCCTTAGTCTACTACAGGACTTAAAGAGGAAAGGTTGAGCCCCCCTCTCTGTGGAAGCCTTGGTGTCATGGCTCAATTGTTCCTTTTGGCAGCTGTGAGTGGGGGAGGAGAGGAAAAACGTCTGGAATGAGGAAAGCTAGTACTCTAGTCATCTCTGTCTCTCTCTCCAGAAGGCAGGCTCTCCAGAATGTCCAGGCTCTAAAGTCACACAGATCCTCCAAGACCCACTGGACCCCTGTGCCTCTTGCAGTCTGGAGTTAATGTAAAATGAGCCACAGAATATTGTGGAAATAAAGACCACCCAAATAAAAACAAGCAAACACTATTTATTCAGAACTACTATATAGCAAGGGAGTAGGCACCACCACTTCTTTTTGCAGAGCCTCAAAGGCAGACAGAGGAATGGGCAAGATTTACAGGAACAAGAGTGACGCCTTCAGATCTACCCTGATCAGAGGCTGTTGGTGTGGGGTTGGGGTGGGTATGAGCAGCTGGCATCCTATGTGATAGGATAAGGCTGCACATTCATCTCTTTTCAGTTGGTCTTAAGTTGGAAGAAGGGATAAAAATTAGGGAAGCTGTCAGTTATTTGTAAGTCTTAGACATTTGCAGCAATCATTATAGTAGTTATTATTTGGCTTCTTCTACAAGTTGCTACAAAGAGTAATTTGACCTTTTATACTGGTTACTCCAGACAGTAGGTTGGCTTTCTGGTCTTGTTGCTACAGGTTGTAGGTAAGAACTTTGTGGATATCCAGCCATTGTGGATAATATGATTATTTTCCACTTACATATATACTCAGTCTCTCAATATCAATATAAAAAAGACCAACAACCCAATTATAAAAGGCCAGCATCAAAAGAAATCAGCACAGTTAACAGAAAACATAAATGACTTTTTTAAATGAGCAATCTTATTTATAATAAAAGATATCTATTATCACTGCCACTAGTCAAGTTTGAATAACAAAAAGTTTAATAGTAAACTTTGGGAAGAGGGTTTGAGGAAGCAGATGCTCCCATTCATTTGATAGTAGGATGGTAAGAATTACAATAACCTCTATAGGAGACTCTAATATCTATCAACAGCTGCACAGACTCGTTGAACCAGAAAGTCTATTTATAAGATACTCTTGCACATGAGCAAAATGACACAAATAAGTTTATTAATTTCAGCTCTATCAAGCAAGATAGTGGAAATGATATGAACATCTATCCTTAGTAATACTGATTAAATATGGTGAATTATAGCAAAGTCATATAGTAAAATAATATATAACTTTAAGGAAGAAGAAGAAGGCACTTTATCTCCTGATATGCAATAATGTCCATGATACTTCATCAAGTGCGACACAGAAAAGTATATATATATAGGAGTGGAAAGAGTATAAACACACATACTTTGCTTGTATATGCATAAAATATATACAAGCTATTTGCATTATTCAAAATCTTACATGTACAGTCACATTCCACATAGCAATGTTTTAGTCAAGAACAAATTGCATGTACAACAGTGGTCCCATAAGATTATCATATGGTATTTTTACTCTACCTTTCCTATGTTTGGATATATAAATACTTACTCAAATTGTATTACATTCCCCATAGTATTCAGTACAGTAACGTGCCATAAAGGTTTCTAGCTAGGTGTATACTATAGGTTTTTGTAAGTACACTCAGTGATGTTTGCACAAAATTGCCTAATGATGCATTTCTCAGAATGGCTCCTCATTTAGTGATACATGGCTATCCATGAGAAATCAGTAACATATCTAAATAACACAGTATCATTAAGAAAAAAGCAAGCATGCATAATTTCTGGTGTATGTGTGAAAGGCTTCACATATTTTTGTAAAGTAGTCTTAAAATCTATACTTAAGTACATATAAATCCTTTGATCTATGAATCACAATTTATAAAAATTGCACTACAAAAATGAAAGTGTCAGTATCTAAACTTATCTGTTAAAGGTATTTATGGCAAGATGGCTGATAAAGACCAGAAGGCCAAATTGTAAGCATTCTGAAAATCCAACAGTAGAGAAATGGTGCAATAAGTGATTGAATTGTCAGACCGTGGAATATGATTCAGATTTCGGAAAGGACAGATTAAGTCCTAGTAATACTGTTGAGTATAAATATATATGTATACATATACTTATAGAATAATATGTCTATTGTGCTCTCATCTTTTACATGAATCTATGTACATAACACAAGCTATGTCAGCAGAAAAATCTTGACAGCTCAGTAGCTCACACAAAAAAAGGTTTCTTTCTCACAAAGTTCATACCAGTCAGGGGGCCCTTTCCATCTGTAGTTATGCATCTATAACGTCTATCACGTCTAAGGCAGGGGTCCTCAAACTTTTTAAACAGGAGGCCAGTTCACTGTCCCTCAGACCACTGGAGGGCCAGACTGCGGGCCCTGGGATGACTTGGCTGCTAAGCAGGATAGGCAACAGCAGCAAAAACACCCGGCGGGCCAGATAAATGTCCTAGGCAGGCTGCATGTGGCCCGCAGGTGGTAGTTTGAGGATGCTTGCTCTAAGGTAACCACAGCAAAGCCTCTATTCCAAACTGACACACATCACTTTATTTCTGGTCATATGTCACTGGCCAGCACTCATCACACAGCAAGGGAGGGGGACTGGGAAGTGCAGGTAATTTTTTTATTATTATTGTTATTTGGGATTTATTGAGGGTACAAAGAATTAGGTTATACTTGCAGTTGTTAGGTGAAGTCCCTCTTGTAATTGCGTCCTGCCCCCAAGAGGTGCACCATACACCATGACCCCCATCCTCCTCCCTCCTCCCCTGTCCCCAATCCCTCAGCAACAACTCTCTCTTCCATACCACATATGTGTATAGCTTAGTTTGAACACATCAAATTGTTAATATTGCTGCTCTTGAGGATTGGTAATAAAGAGGTAGGAAGACAAAGATTATGAACTTTTCTATATATTTGACTTATAACAATGGGTATGTACCACTTTTATCAATGAAATAAAATTAAAGTCAGATATTTGTATACACAACCACCTTGACCCATACCAACATATGCATCTATAGATAAAACCTAGTATATAAATAGATGAGAGAGAATGTATGGGTGTGATGTAAAAATGAAAGTCAGTACTTTTAGGTTCTTGAGATGCTAAGAGGGGATGGGACACAATATACCCACCAAAGAACTGGCCTTAGTAAAAGAAAAGGTAGGTCTTCTATTATAATAAAAGGAAACTAGTATAAAAAGGGTACGTATGAAGGTGAGCTTGCATCTTTGATATCTAGAACATGAAGAAGCATCTATCTGATTGTTATTTTCTCTGTAAAAGAGGAGCCAAGGTTTTCTGTTGAGTCTGAGGAAGTAAAATGGTTTTGAGGTGTATTAGATTCAATAAAGTTTGAAATAATGGTTGCAGAGGATGGAAAAATGACTTAACCAGAGAAATATATTACTGTTGCTACTATCAGACTTGAATGCCCCCCTTCAGACTTCAACTGCTTTCTTCTATCCAACCTACCACTTATCTCAAAGACCACTATTCCACTGTTACCATCATCATTGCTGAGCTCTCTGAGCGGCTATCATCCAAGTCAAAACCTTAGGTCGACCCCATGGATGGCATATCTCACACTATGAACTGGTTGATGCTATTTACACTTCCTATTCTGCATTTGGGTGAAAAGACTGCAGGAATTGGATCTGGCTTTCAGAGTGTCAAATAAGGAACCAGGACAAGAGCCACAAAGTTCAGAACAGTTATCACCTGTGAAGGGAAACTTAGTCACTAGGAAATAAATGGTATGGGGCTAAATAAATGAATCTCCTCCTTTCCTCCTTCCCTCTACTACCTTAAAGGAGACCTTTATCTTCTATTCTATTCAAGGTGCAGTTTTTATTTGTAGCATATGGCAAGCAAACATCCTTGCTAAGAAGACTATTATGTCTCTTCAAGGCTCATCATGAAGCAGAAGGCGCTGTAACAGTAGGTCACATCTTACTGTACTCTACAGACTGACTTGCTTTGCTTCCCCTTTTCCTCACCCTTTCCAGCAGGGCTAGGACAGTGTGTGCACTTACCCACACACAGAGAGACACAAATCTGCATCTTTATCTTTCCTGAGGCTCAGCTTTTTATAAGACCTGGACTAACTGGTTGAGGAAGTGGTTCATAAAAGCAGATACTCGGAATGGGTATTTGGGTGTTGGATTTGTCCTTTGTTTGAAACCATCAGAGACCCTAGTGGTGGCAATTAGGGTGGAACTTAAGCTTTCATCTGTGATGAATGTAAGTGAAGCATATGGAGAAACAAGGCACTGAGAAATCAGTAGCTGTTTCACTTAATCAGTTTGGGAAATATCTTAATATAAAAATGTTCATTGGGATGGTTTCTTAAGGCAGACCTAGACACATTGCAAGAAGGAAATAACAGTTACAGTGCAGGAGCTATTCTCCTCCCCCCAGAAGGGCATGATTCAAAAGCCTCATTACCTGAGTGGTAGCTTTAAAGCATTCAGTTATCTCCTGCATCTGTAGCAGACCATGCTGAAAAATCAAGCCCAGGTTCTGATTTTTTAGGTTAAAAGACTACAAAAGACAATAAATGTGTATGTTGCTTTTAGCATTCTTGTGTAATAATTAAGGCAGTGGGAAAGAGAGAGTGGGATATTGAAACCTGGATGGGAATATTTTAGTGAGTGAACCAAATAATCTTGAAAATCTAAATCATACTCAAGTATCCTTGCTAAAAAAGCTTCCCCCTCCTGAAAAGT